>JADLIF010001672.1:0-32058 GCA_016648015.1 Steinernema khuongi | reverse complement strand
AGCATCTCCTCCAGTAGGGTCACATTGCGGTACTTCTCAGGGACGCCAATGTTGATCTTCAAGGAGTCCATGTAATCGCCGAGACTCTTCTTGTCACTATCAGTTAGCCAATCGGAGTTCTAAAGTTAACATTTTCCAGAGGTGACTAAGGAAGTGTACTAACCTTTATGTTCTGAATGACTTCTTCTTTTATCTTCACCGTTAGCCTCTCCAATTCCTCAGCGACGTCCGGGTTCAACTCATCTTTGTTGGTGTAGAGAGCGTGTGCGAAGAGAACATTGCCGTAAGCAGCAAAAGATTCGAAGTCGACAAAAAGTGCGAACCGCATAATGTTCAACCGTTCACTGTCATCCTAAATCAAAAGAAGTTACTCGCAACAAGTTCGCGGAACAACGAAAGATACATTCTTAGCACTAGTGATGTATTGAACCGTATCGTTCACCCTCTCCCACTCGGTTGCAGCCGTCATATTGGACACCAAATCAGTTGACGTGATATCCGGATATTCCACGTAATCTTCAGGTCCAATATCAAATTCCAATAACTCGGCAAGGCGTTCGACCATTCCTTTCACGAACTGATTCCTTAATTCACCCAATTTTTCCACATTCCTCTTATTGGCTGTAAACGGATATTCGCTTTTAGGAAACAGTTACAAAAACTCACTTGCTTCTACGTCTAATGTGCACTTCTTTCGAGTCTCGTGAACGCCTTGGCACGACACAAGCAAGGGGCAGTCCCAAGCACCAAATCGTCCATGAACGAACATTTCCGCGTACAGCGTTCCCAGCTTGTACTCGCTTTGAGATTTGATATCGGCTTCAGAGACACCGTATCCTTCCAGGCGACATTGTTTCTTCTGCGATTCCGTCTTGTTGTCCTCTTTGTAAACGGCCTGAAAGGGAGGTAAAAATAAGATAGTTGTATTAGATGGTGGGCGACATCACACTCACCTCGAGGATAGAGTTGAGCACTGGATCGCCACCTTGCTCCTTTAAAATGGTCGCGAGAGTAAAGATCAATTGAAAATTTACTGTGTCCTGGAATTTCTCTATCTCCGTCGTGTTCACGCACACATGACCGAAGAGGTCGGTGCACGGGCTAACGCTTTCGTTAAAGGCAGTGGTGACCCTGTCGAGAGCAGTGGTCACACTGCATGCCTGAAAGAGGCACATTAGATTACGGTCGAACGTATGACACCCACCAACAGCACCAAGAAGCTTACGACGAGAGTCGCGCGAGTCATGAGTCGTGGAGGAGCAACAAGCCTGGACAGATGCAACCGATCGACTGACCAGGGAAAGCGTGGGAAGTGGCTTTTGCAACTATCAGCGTCTGTCTAGACAGACGCGATCTGTAGATGGAAGCTGCAGACACAAGGTCTGAGTGATCTGTGCACAGCTATTGTCTGGAGCAGCATTGAAACCTTTGCAGCTAGTTGTGTCTAGACTGATTTGTTTCGCATGTGAAAGCTTTGGAATTGCAAAGTGACCGATAAGTCAGTCTCTCAGCTTCTTCCAGCCATCTAAACTGACCGCACGACTTCGATTATCGGCCTACATACTCAGAAGAGAACCTACCAGAGTGTATATCAGTGACGGAACTAAACCTTGCTAGAAATTAACGATCTGTGTGTGCTCATTGTAACGCACTCAGTTAGTGTGGTCTGAGAATCCTTTCTACAATCTACAGTTTTGTTCGTTAAAGTAAAATGGGTCCTCCCCACCCACGGACTTCCTAGAACGCTTTATCATAAACGCTTTATCTCTTGCGGCCGGTCTTCAGTGTGCTCAGAAGGCGCACCACTTCAAAGCGACTTCTCTTCGCTTATTTTACAACTGGCACACAAGGTACTCTTTGTTTTCCAGCTGTGTAAGGAGAGCGTCATAATCCTTGGGGAGGATGTTTATCACAAGAAGTGTTTACCTGCTTATAGGCTGGGCCTTGATAAGAACTGAGAAAACAAACCCAGGAATAGTCCGTTGATCCGGCGATCGTTTTGTGGCGCCGACTCTATTTGCCGCGTGCGCTGTTTTCCCGGGTGTTTCTTATTCGTCTTGGGCCGTAGCGAAATACCACACGTCTCTATCTAGTTTCACTACGACCTTAGGGAAGACTCCACTTTCCTGGGCAGTTCTATAGAACAAATGGGTCACTAATACTTGTTGTCTCTTCTTCGCGTCTTTATACGACTTGCGGTGCGCTAGAAAAGGATTACATATAGCTCCTAACTATTCTGTGTTTCCCATTTGGTTAATGTTCCACATAGAGATTCCGAAATCTGAAAACTTTCTGGCGGGTATTTCCAAAAACCGGGTGCTTTATGTGATGCCGCTATGAGTGTGGGAAAGAAGAGGTGATGCAGAGCAGGACAATCAGAGTAAACGGTACTTACTGATGATCTTCTAATCTTCGCTTCATACTTGAATCGATAATTGGATTCTTTTGGCTTTGACGTAGCGATGACCCTCGATTTGGTTGCGCCCATGACGCTTACATGACCGCAGGAGTTACTATGGTAATTTGACGTCATGTCCTTTAGCGTCGTGTCTTAGCGTCGGTTCTTGATACCTTGCTACTATGAACCTTCGGCGTCTCTCACAACCTATGGTGCGATCTAGTGAATCCGAGAATTCACTGGCCATCAGCCGAATTTGACATCTTCTCTTGCAAACCGTTATATCGTAAACCGTGATAGGTACTCCTCCGCGGCGTTCGCCCTTCAGAATTTATTGGTTTCTCACACCTCTCCATGTGAAGTCGTGGGGCGCAAGATCGTTTTTCTGTCTTTCCGTTTCCTTTTTTATTTCCACGTTTGCGTCATAAGCACGGCCACGGACCTCACGTGTTATATATACTATGGTTTTATCGGTTGCGATCACGTCCGTAGTCACATTCCACGATGACTCACAGAGAAGCTGTGTAGGAGGGAGGGAGTTCCGGGATTTCCATCCCTAGATGATAGCCGGAAGGACAACTCTCCCTGGGAATGAAATACGGAATCTACAGCCAGCCAATCACACGTTTTCGCTCTAAGCTCTAAGTAGGTGCAAAAATAATCCGTAAGGAGAACTTCACACCTCCTAATCGGTTCTTCGATAACAATTAACGGAAAAACGTGCAGAACCTGCGTTTGTGACCTGAAGCTGTTTGTTGGAAACCAGTAGTAAGGAGCTTAGGAAGCAGGTGTCGAGTAGAGCGTTTGCATCGGGCCTTTCCAATGTCACCGCATTCCGTTCTCGTGGCTTCTAGCAAACAGCTTCATGCCTTCCGCCGCTTCTGTGTGTTCACGAACGATCAAGAGTCAAAGCACAAGTCTGTTGATTCTTCTTTGGCAGACGTCTTCTCCGCAAGCCGAATGTACATAGAGTGCTCACAAGGAAACATGAAAACTGTTGATATGGCAGGATGATCTAGGTCGGTTCTACTAGTCTGCTGTTTATGGGGAGCGCCAACGTTCACCAGCATTGCTTCATGAGCTTAAGTTAACCAGGATGAAGAATTACAGGCCTTCAGTTCCCTATATCCTCAAATGGCTGTTCTAAAGTGTTTGTGTAGCTGCTACCGACATTCACTCTGATTTAGCTTTTGAGATCTTCATCTTCATTAGCTCTTCATCTTCGGTGCTGTAAAATTGGCCCCTGGTCCAGTCATGATTGAGTGTCGCCTTCCAGAGCCATCAGTCGCTGTTTCCTGACCCTTTTGTAGCACAACCCGCGGAACACCTTCGAACGCGAAAAAACTCCTTGGCGCCACCGATAAAAACTGACACCCTAGCAGTTTTTTACGACTCTGCCACTGACCAGTGCCGTCTCCCCTTCGGTAGCGCTCACATCTAATCTGTGATTTACTGTTCAAACAAAGCCTACTGCTCCAGTGACAAGTAGCGACGTTCGGAGTTCAAGACCACCTACCGAATCCAAAGATCTCTAATCCTTTGGTGCGTACTCCGTCGTGCCTGTCCAAAGGAATTAGCTTTTTTGGGCTTTCTTCACTGCTACCGATCACACGCATTACAGCTGGGCGACGGCCAAAGAGGGAGAGACCGCCTTCCGAAGCGCTTTTTTCTTCAAAGTACGTGGGATAGTGGCGGCGAGATGTTGTACAGCTGAACAAAGAACAATCCAAAGAGTGGCACGTTTTCGGTAAGCAGAGTAAGTACCGTATGGTCTTTGTGCTGTCGTGAGGATATTCCTCCTGTCCTTTCCTAAAGTATCTACAGTGCCTGTTGGGAATCTTCCAACTTCTTATAGATAGAAAATACCAACTCTAATACACTGTAATAACTGTACCTTTTACGCATTTACGAATGTTTGTCAGAGAACTCGGCCGCCATAGCTGGACTTGTCCTCGTTTTGGGGCATTCCGGGTAGTCGTACCCGCGAGGAGTTGCCTTGAAACCTATGCTAGTGGGCTCGGCCTCAGCCACCAATAACCGCGTTCAACAATGACCCGCTCTCTATCTCTCAAACACTACAAATTCTATTCTCAATTCCAGCCCCAAAAAACGCTCCTTCTGTATGCGATTTCAACGCTCACTCCTATTTTCGTCTTCATCTCTGCTCCCTGAGCTCCAGTGTCCCTGGACAACACCTGACCCAGCTGACTCACCCTCCAAGATTGGCATTTACACCTCCAAACGGCCCTTTTTTGACGTCCAATCCAAACTCGGCTTCTCCGCATTCCTCTCCCGCTCGCATTCCGACTGGGAAGGAGGAATCGACGCTCTGTCTCCGCGCCCTTATCACCTCCGGCGATTATAAAATGGCCCGCAAGCGGACCGTTTTATTCTTTGTAGCGCACGCGCCTGCCACTCTCCCTTGTGTCCCTTCTTCACTAGCTCCGTTTCAGAGTCATGCACAGGCTGGCGCTCCTTCTGGCCGCGCTCCTCCTGCCCTCCTCGGCCATCTGGGTGAGTTCTTGAGTCCACTCCGCCCCCCTATCCAGGACTACTGTAGATAGGCGAGGAGTACTGGGCCTCCATCAACCACGACGGACTCGTGCGCGAGGGTCGCTCCCACAACGACTTCCTGCAGTTCGACGCGATCCACCAGCGCCAGCGCGTGGCGAACGCTTACGTCGCCTTCTGGATCACCGCCGACCAGCAGGGCCACTATGAGGCCTTCGGCCACGCTTGGGTGGAGAACGACGGCCGCGTTTGTGGACGCTTCGTCGGACGCCAGAGGAACATCGAAAACATCTGCGGCGGATTCCGCGTCCTCGCGAGGCACGAACGCACCGGAGCCAACCCGTAAGTCCGTCTTTGGCCCCCTACGCATACTTACGGTCATAGTTGGTACATCTGAAGTGGCTTATGGCTCCAGTTTTGCCCATCTCTCGGCCTCTTTGGAGAAATGCTGGACAACGTCGTATCCAGTAGATCCTCATGGGAAAAATTGGGGATGGGGAAAGTGTAGGATAGGTAAAATTAAAGATCATGCTGAAATGGGTGGGCACAGAAGGAGCTACTGGATCACAAATTGTCCCTACAGACGCTCTTCTACACATATTTGAATAAGGCTGTGCTGTTGTGACCAGAGATGGACGGTTGCAGTTTTCTTCGGTTACCGGTTTCGGTTAACTGAAACCCAAAGTTCCGGTACAAACCGAAATCAATTTTTCATCAACAAAATCAATATTTCTCTGTTTGACCTTTGGCATTTGCATGTGTATGTGCGCTTTGGTACAGATCAGGGCTTGAATTCGGACCGAAAATGAAGGAACTGTCGCTCTCCAAGCGCAAAAAGGCTTACTTTAAGACCCACATTGAAACCGAAACTAACGGAAACCGAAAAAAACCGAAAACCGAACCGAAAACCGGTAACCGTCCATCTCTTGTTGTGACTGATTATCTACTTTGCTGGAAGCAATCACTTGAAATCTGTAGTTTACCTGTAGTATCCGTCAATCGGTTCGATGGTTTCCGCCCCCCCCCCCTCCCACATTATCAACAAATCGGCTTATGTCATTTTTTCGGTCATCGAAGCTTATTAGATGAGTATGATAGCGACGGTATTTGTCCTAGTTTGACACTATTTGAGCATGTAGTCCTAGATGCTTCCGTTTCGCTTCCATTTGAGAATTAAGGATGCGATGGAATAATGTGTTTTGGGACTCTTATCACCCACTCTGTGTGTAAAAGCTTGTGAACCAATCCCAAGAGGTCGTTTTAAATAGTTCCCTTGTCAGTCCTAGAGTTTCCATAAAGCTGACAAATATTTAGTACCTGCAAAACCAAGCCACTTCAGTTCGGCCCCTCATGTTAGTCTGACCATCAATCTAAGAAAAACAACTAATCAATGGTCAGTCTCCCCAAAACCCTTATCACATCGATTTGACAACCTCGGCTACCATCTTCTGAATGACAGATGCCCGTCATCAAGACCTGTCAACGCACTAAACACCACTTTTTCTTAACCCAAGAACATTCAGATTCCGCTTCGTCCCGGCGAGGGATGCGAACACACGTCAGGCAGTCACTTATCGGCGGCGGCAGATCGCGAAGATCACCAGCTGGCAGAAGAATGAGGCGTTCTTCGGCGGCGTCAGTCTTAACGAGCGCTTGGCCACTGGAATCGACTACGACCTGGAGGTGGTGGAGGTGAGCGGCCCCTATTCCAAGAGAGCTTGGTATTCTTTGATTTTACATCTGGGACCTTCTCCTCTAGCGCACTCCAGAAGCAGAGACGATATCCTCGAGATCACAAACCATTTCTGTCCCTTATTTTTGGCCCTAAAAGGAGCTATTACGAATGCACAAGTCATGAAGACCCCCTTACACCCTTTTCTAGAAGTCTCGTTCGGATTCATTGCCACTTAAATCTCTGCACGTGGTCTCCCAAGATGCTTATATTCCCACTAATCTTCCTTCTTCAGTTGAGCAAAGAACGCGACCCCTACTACTACGATAACTTCGTCCAGGTGCTAATCAAGGAGGACTATCCGGAACCTCCGCCCCAGCCTCAGGAGGTCAGAGGAACGTAAGTGGCCTCATCCAGTCACTAATTTCCACAGAGAGTTTACAGTGAAGAGCATTACTACCACTCGGACCACGTGAATGTCCGTCTCCGCGACGACGTCTACGACTTCTCCTACGAGCCCCAGAGGCAGCTGACCAACGAGAAGCAGCGCTACCTCCACCGTCCGCCAGAGGAGTTCATCCAGCGCGAGCAGGTGGAGCAGAAGGAGAAGAAGACCCAAGAGGAAGAGAAGGTCGAAGAGAAGAACAAGGGGGCCGAAGAGTCAGAGGAAAGCGGCGAAGACTTCGACCTTCTTGGCCTGGAGCATCTGGACGAGAACGAACGGCAAAGAAGGATCTACAACGCCAAACTGCGGAAGGAGGAGCGCGAGAGGGCCCGGGAGAAGGCGAAGTTGATGAAGCAGTACGAGGAGAACCTGAAGAGGCGAGAGGAGGCCATCAAGAAGCACAACGCCCACGTGCAGGTGGTTAGGGACCACGAGAGCGAGGTGATGAGGAGGTACGCCGCCTACGGCCACTGGTGATCTGGACTATGAGCTGTCTTTCCGAGGTCAACTGCGTTCAAATTGTACTTTATGTGTAAAATATAAAATTTATATCCGGAGAGAACCGACCAGCCACCGTAATGCCTTATTCTAACGAGGCTTTGATAGTTTAAGGCACAGAAAAACTGGGAGATAACATGGTGTTGCTTTTTGAAATAAGAAAAAAAAGATTCCAACCAGCCGGATTCGAACCAGCGACCTAAGGATCTCCGCCAACACTACAGTCCTCCGCTCTACCAACTGAGCTATGGTTGGACACTCTGCTTCTTCGTGGAATCACATATGAACAGAAGGTCGGAATGGAGGTCAATTATGCGACGCCACATCGCTTCTTCAAGTGGCAACGCCGTGGAATCATCCAACCATAGCTCAGTTGGTAGAGCGGAGGACTGTAGTGTTGGCGGAGATCCTTAGGTCGCTGGTTCGAATCCGGCTGGTTGGAATCTTTTTTGACCTCTTTTTTGACCCTGAACACCCACTAGGTTCGCGGATGCAAACTTAAGAAGGTTCGAAAGGAAAGCCGAAGCCAAAAGAGGTTTGCCGAAGTCGTAGAAGTTTTTTTTCGCGGTTTTGTCCTGGTGCGCTCCTAATGCACTAAGGAAGTCGCCGTAGTGGCTGACCTTCTTCTGGTATCGGTCACGGAGACTGCGATCCCATGCGAAGCAGACAAAGTGGAGGGTAGAACAGAAGAGATGACATGCGAGGTTTACTTACACCAGAGGTCAACATCGTCCCTGTGTCAGCTTTGTAACATCAGATACTTCGTGGTTCTTGTGCCATACGGCTTAGGATCGCAGTTCATCAGGCCCTGACGCAATGTGGCATCTTCCTGTGACGTTTCTGAGCTCGATGCTTCCGTTCTTCGACCCCGTGGACTCATAAATTCTTGTGTGTGTTTTATTCCCTGTCCCATTGTCGACGACCACTTAACACGTCGTTCCGTCGTGCAAAAACTGTTCGCCGATCACGACACGATCGTCCGCTTATCTCCGCGTCCTGGCCACGAGAGTCGTGCAAACAGAACGCGAACAACATCCAGAAACCGCTTGGGGTTATCACCACTAAACGGAGAACTAAGGACGTGCATCTGTTTATGGGCTGGTAGAGAAGAAACAAACAGAATTTATGGCTGCCGGCTCGGAGGTGTTATCGTGGGAAATGATGCTTCATTTTAGCGTTTATTTGGGCTTGAATAAGGGAGTAGAATAAATTCTGTTGCGCCAAGCCTTCTCACAATCTAACAAGCTTCTTGAACGCTGATCTCGTTTCAGGAACGTGACCTTTGTGACCTCTGTCTTAAACATAGGAGAATGTAGCACTAATCTTCTGCATTTCTGCGTTTAAGGAGTGCACTTTGGAATCCCACTTTGGTTGAGCTGCCTTGAAGCAGAAGAACGTGAAAATGGAGGTTCCTCGTAATATAAAACAGCTTAAAGCGACGCTCGAGCCGAGCCTCAAGCAAATTTGATCCCCCAGTAAAGCCTTACAGCCCTCCTCCCCCCCCCCCCTTATAAGAACGGGTCGCTACACCATGTGCGCTGTAATAACTAAGCCTACTCCCTTCTTTCCTTTCACCCAGCTTCGACCCAGTTGCCGTTGTACACTTGGGAAAGTCTTCTTCTGAGTATTATGAGGCACAAATATTTGCTGTCATAAATTAACTACATGTACTTGAACTGTGACAGAGCACTGAACAGCGTTTCACTCGTCTTCGTAATCGCGGCTCGAAAATCGGCGATTGAACCGAGAATTGTACGTCCTTGTGTCTCTAGAAGCACGCGACGTCAAAAGCTGCATCCCCGATCGGTACCTGACGTGGGAGTAGTGCTCACTGTGTGGCGACATGACGAGGATCTCGACGAAGTAGTCGAAGAAGTAGGGGTCTCTGGCCCCTTCGACCTCCACAAAGGAAGAGTCGTACTCGATGCCGAAAGCCCTTCGGCGCTTCACGTCCGCTCCTCCAATGAACGAGAACGTCCGTTGCCAGGCGATGAGCTTCGCTATTTGGGATCCGCGATAGGTCACAGCGTGCTGGGGATCCACGTCCTTCGACTTTGCAAAGCGGAATCTGCGCAGAGATCTTGTGAGTTAGGAAAGAAGAGGGCAACGTTACGGGTTGATGCCGGCAGTCTTGTGACGAGCCAAGACCCGAAAACCTCCACAGATCTCCTCGCGATTCCTCCAGCGCCCCACGAAACGAGCGCAAATACGGCCGTCGTCTTCGATCCAAGCATGGCCGTAGCTCTCGTGATGGCCCCGGTGGTCATTGGTGATCCTACAAATCGAGGTTATTTGTGGGAAAGAACGTGAAATATGTAGCGAACTAAGGTTACAGTAGGCATTGCGTTCTAGTTTTGAGGTAGTCAGCTTGGGACAGCATTGCTTCTTGGAGATACAGCTATGGTTGGATGATTCCATCACCTTGGCACTTGAAGAAGCGATGTGGCGTCGCATTCCGACCTTCTGTTCATGTGTGATTCCACGAAGAAGCAGAGTGTCCAACCATAGCTCAGTTGGTAGAGCGGAGGACTGTAGTGTTGGCGGAGATCCTTAGGTCGCTGGTTCGAATCCGGCTGGTTGGAATCTTTTTTGGTCTTGCAACTTAAAGAAGCAATGCTTTTGCAAGCTGACTACCACAGAGTTAGAATGCAATGCTCCTTACAACTTTTGCATCGCTTCTCCTGCTTGGGAGACCCATATAAGCCCTGCTCCGACACCTTTGAGCATAGTTCCATTGCTCTCATCATGGACTTCTCTTCTGTCGACGTTGCCTCCGCCAACTTCAACAAACTCTCCGTCAGCGCTCCGCAGAAGCCGCAAGTGGCGGTCTTCGCGAGCATCTACGTCCCTTCAGAGCCTGATCAGCCCTGCTTGTGGCAATGCAGCGCTCCTGACATCAACCAGGAAGGCCTCAACTTGACCATACTGAGCATCGTCCCCTGTTCGGACTTCGCTCCGCCGAACGCCGTCCCTCTGGACCAAGTGGCCTTCTCCCACCCCCTCCGCTTCAAGACGCTCATCGTGAATCGTCTTTCGCAGTTCCCCGTCCTTCCGATGGTCGCCAAGGACTTCGAGAGCATCCAACTGACGGATCTAAACCTCTGCTCCGAGCAGTTCGAGGCCTTCTTCGCGGAGTGCATGACCTCCCAGAGCCTCAAGAAGGTGCGCCTCTCGAAGACGCTCGTCACCAAGAACATGCGCAACGCGTTCCACCGACGCTTCTTCCAGAACGACCTCAGGAACATCGTCATCAGCGAGTGCTTTGTGCCAGTGGATGACGGGGACGCCGAAAGTGGACGTGAACCCTTCGCCATGCAGCCGACGTTCGTGAGGAATGCCATCGAGCACTGGGTGGAGGCCAAGGAGCCCCGCCTGGAGGTCCTCGAGGTGTCCACCGACGGCAGAGTGAAGATGAAACAGAGGAAGACGACGAACGTGAACACCGGCGCCCGAGCCACGCTCAACATCTACGAGGAGACGTTCGAGAAGGAGCACTTGAGGAACAGCAACTTCTGGAAGATTCGGTTCGCCCTTGCCCGCTAGAGGTCAGTTGCTAGAGCTCAGAAGTCGGCGTTGTTGTGTTAAGTGAAGTGTTCAATGAATAAAGTTTCTGCTTCTGATTAGTTCATGATTATGCTATATTCTCAAAGCGCGCGCTCTTGGGTACACGTGCGCACAAAAAGATTCCAACCAGCCGGATTCGAACCAGCGACCTAAGGATCTCCGCCAACACTACAGTCCTCCGCTCTACCAACTGAGCTATGGTTGGACACGCTAGTTCTTCGTGGAATCGCATATCAGCAGAGGAAACTGTGCCTCTCCGTGGAGTCACACAAGAACAGGCAGAAATCTCCTTCTCCCCTTCCATTGTGGAAACCCAACCTTTGGTCTCCAAGGACACAATGAAACACTGCGAGGGAAGTGGTGCTTTTTCCGTTTTCGGAGCGCGCTCTGACCGACCGACTAAGCCGATTAGTGCTCCCTTTGGAATGTGCTCCTTTATCTTAAAAAGCAACGCACCAGTAGGCGACGTAGGCGTCGACGGGCTGTCCTCCAAAAGCCACCTCGAACCGGATGAGCTCCCTCCTGGAGCGGCCCTCCAGCAGATGCCTTCCATCCTTGGCGACGGTCGCCCAGTACTCCTCTCCTATCTGAAGACGTCTTATCAGAGAGTTTTTCGCGCTAAGTCGATGGACAGCCGGAGGTGTTTGTTCGTGGCGTGCTTTTATAGGGCTACTTGGGTAGGAGACCTACCCAAACTGACGTCGTCGTAGCGGGGAGCCACACAAGCAGAGTCCACAGGACAAAGCGAGACATCGTCCGTCTTAGAGCAGTAAACTACAGTACCGAGGAGGCGACAAGATCCGTCGGTGAGGTAGACAAACTGACCCATTTTATCAAGTGGACTCCATTTAATAGTCACCTGTGGTGCGAACGGTAATAAGGTCCGATTGACAGCAGCCTTTTTATGAGATTAGACTTTGGCGCTAAATACCGGTGTTGGAACCGCCGTATTTTTGACATAAAACTCCTCGGAGGGCGCAGGTACGACCGAGCGACGAAAGGTGGGATAGGGCAGACTTTCCTTCTTTATAGAGACTCTGAATCGAATGTTCAAGTAGCTGGAAACAAAGAGAGAGAAAAGAACGAAATTTATCAAATAGCATCTTCTGTGATCTGAGGGTACAGTTCGAAAGGTTCCCTTGTGAAATGAAAAGAAAGCCTAGCACAGATAACATCGAATTGAACTTGAAGTGTTTAGTTTTTGAAGTGTTTGTCAAAAATGGCTCAGCTAATAAGAAGAAGATGGAAAGAATGAACGCTCTTTATGGACGCCCTAACTTCAGAAACCTAACTCACTTAGAACTCACGTAAAAGCCTTTGATCGATTTAACTCAGGCTACCGTACTTCATCTTCGCCGAGAATCGACGCACGGAAACCTTTTCGGGTGACTATAAGAATAATAAGAAAAGAGATAATGAGAAAACAGCGATGTGTCCTGATTCCGATTTAGAGACGGTTTCGGTCGGTATTTCGGGTCGGGACCTGTGCGAAACTCAAAGCTCAGATGTCAAAACTCAAAAGTCGCACTGTGCTGTGCAACTTTTGCACAACCATGAGATCGAACACCATCTGCATACAAAATCTTCTTTTAATGACCCATTCATAACAGAATAAATAACCAATCTTCTTATGTACATGAGTAAAGAGGAGGCCTATGCCCAAGGCCCGTCTACATCTTGAGGAAGGACAGGTTGATCGGCCGCGACTTGATCCGCGTGCACTTGGAGTAGTCGCAGCAGCTATGGTCGCACTCGAAGATCGAGTCATAACCTCCAGCCGAGGACTCTTCCTCGTTCTCTTCTTCCGTCTGCAACACACATGCATCCAAGTAGCATCCTCTCCACTTACATATTTCGACTTCTTCGGCTTAGTCCTCTCAAAGCCACTAGGAAGGTCGTGGAAATCGTCGTCGTCGACGTCCACATGGGTCTCTCCGTCGTTCCTATGCGCGTTCTAAAGCTCAACCTTAGGATCAAATCCACAAAGTTAGTCCTACAAAGCGTTCTTCTCTCTTGGTTCTCAGGTTCTGTCCTGGCAGAGGCGGCGCGTGGAATTCAGGGACTGCGCCGCATCGCTGGCAGTTCTGAGGGAAGCGACGGATCCCGTGGGCTACGGTAGCGTTCTAAACATTCCAGGTAATCACAAGAAAGAGAAACTACTTTAAAACCATGTACTCCTCCACTTCGACAGCGCGCTTAGCACGTTGTTTGGCGGTGTGGCAGACGGTGCAACCCTGAAAAGAAGCCAGAGTACTGTAACTCTTCTTGAGGCGGACTCACGATGGTCCTCTTGAAGCGGTTAAGCACTTGTCCGAGGTTATTGCAACTGTGACAGCCGGCCTGGGGAATGGTTCTCTTCGATCGTGCGAGGCAAGGGATGCAGCCCTAAGGATGTGGACAGTGGCGGGTTTTGAGAGGAGGGAACTTACCAGACGCTTTGCTCTCTTGTGTTCTTCGTGGGCCGCGTCCGTCTCGCGCTTCTTACGCCCCGCGCAAGGGACACAACCCTGAAATACTGGAGGTCAAGCGAGAGAGGCAGAGAGTTAGGAAGGATGCATTCGAGTATTGAAGTGGTGGTCTCAGTGGACTGAACTGTAGTTAGCCGCTAAGTAGTTCCTTAGCGGTTCCCAGTAACAAGGATAAAACTCACAAATCGCTTCACTCTCTTCGCGGCTCCTTGGCAGGCTCCACAGGCCGAGTGCGCTCCTCCACCCAGTCCCGACAGCAAGGAGCTCGCACCGCTGGTGATGGAGTTCAAGAAGGCGTTCTGGGCCTGGCGCTTCTTCCTGCCGGCACACTGCCTGCAGTTGCCCTGAGCAGCAGCAGGCTGCACAACGCCCAGAGCGGGCTGTCCCCCGGCGCTGCAGGCCGAACATCCCGCTCCCGCTTGCCTCTTGAGACGCTTGGTGAGAGCGAGGCGACGTCTACAAGGACAGGCGGGACAGGCTCGGTAGCAGACGGGAATCTGGGGAAGGGGACAGCAGACCGGCGGTGGCGGGGGAGGAAGGCAGCAGGGCTGGATGGGCTGGCAACAGATCGTTGGTAGAGCTGGACAGCACGGTGGCGGAGGTGGTCGAGGGCAGCATGGTATGACCGCTGAAGTGAGGGTGATAAACTGACAGATCTTCTACGTGGGGAGAAGCGGGGTTCTACTGTCCACAGAAGTGGGCATCTCTCCTCCGTCAAGACACTTACGCAATGGTGGTGGTGGCGGAAGACAACAGTTCGGGAGCGCAACACAGCAGGGCAGTGGCGCCGGCCGGCAACAAGGAGCGAAGGGGTTAGTCGGGTAAGCCGCGCCGCATCCTGCTCCTCCTGACCCTCCTCCGGGATAAGCTGACCCTCCACCGCATCCGCCTGCGTACGACGCCGGAACGTATCCGGTTCCGCCGCCGTATCCCGGAGCCCCAGGAGCTCCCGGAACGATCTCGCCGACTTGTTCACCGTAACCTTCTCCCTGCGGGATGAAACCGGATTTCGGCTTTGCCGTGGGGGTCTTAGGAGAGGACTTGTCGTCTTTGCAACAGCCACAGCACGGTTTCTTGGCGGGTTTGGAAGTGGAGACACTGGAATACACACGTATCTTTAGAATCGTGGCCAGAATAGGGTCGTCATGGTGTAGAAGCAGTTTTTAAAGTCAACTTCTTCACACGTACCTTTCAAACTTGTCCTCCTTTTCCTCCTTTTCTCCATCCTTGTCATATGTGTCCCCTTTGTCCTTCTTTCCTTTCTTTCCCTTCGACTTCCCACCACCATGGTGCTCTTCCTCCCCTTCCTCGTCAGGGAAGAACTCCCCGGCCTTCTTGTCGGGTTTCGTGTACTCGTCCGGGTGTCCGGCATGCTCCTTGCTCTCGTGTTCATATCCACTGGGGTGGACGAGGTGACCTGCGCCCTGAGGACGCTTAGTTGTTGTAGCAGGAGTCTCCTCCAGGTAGTCTTCTTCTTCGTCTTCTTCGGGCTGGAAATTGATCACTCAGAAACGGTCATTATAAGCGTCAGTCAAAGTGCATATGTACACACTCCCCAAGTCCACGCAATCTGTCACCCAATCGGTCTTTGTGTTTCTTGCTGTCCGTGGAAAAGAATTTTCCACTTTAATGTCATCGGAACGGATTTGGTGATAGAGCGCTTTCGCGCAATTGACAGTTACGTCCGAAAGATCGCGAGCGCGACCGGTTTCGGCAGTTCAACGGGTGGATTACCACGCATGTGACATGCAGTATCGACTAACATAGGCTACTTTACAGACAAGACAGTGACTGTGTCTAGACAAAGTGTCGCCATGGAGGACCACAGTTAAAACATGCAGAAAACGATCTAAAGAAGGCACTAGGTAAAGGTCTACATTTCGTCCAAAACGCGGGAATTTACATGCTTTGAGTTGAACAGCTTCTACAGTCCTAAAAGTTCCCCTCACCACTTGGAGCATGTCCCTATCGTAAACCCGTTCTCCTTATCCATACTCAAATTTTAAGATCGAAACTAAAGATAACCAAGAAAATGTGATCAGTGTTGCGATCCTAATTCGCTAATCTCCTTGATGTTTATCTCATCCTAGCTGACCGGAACCATACCTGCTTGTACGGATTCGAGGCGTCCACGGCAGGCAAATGAGGGAAAGCGTCGGGTTGGGCGCCGGGTGGCAGATCCAAGTAGTCGCCGGTATCCGATTTGGGCGACCCGTCGTTCTCGAAGGAACCGCCACCGCCGCTCTTCTGACTTCCCTGGCCCTTCGGAATCGAAGATCCATCGTTGGCCCCGCTGTTTCCTGTCCTTGAACTGGGAGTTCCATTGGAAGAGCCTGGGCTATTGTAGCCCGTTTTTGGAGGGGGATGTGGGGTCTTGACAGCTCCGGCGCCGGGGCCAGTGCCAAGTCCCACCGCGACAGTGTTCTCCCATTCGGGCTTCGTTCCATCGTCCAGAGCGTCCTTCGCCTTCGACTTCCCCTTTCCGAAGTGCTCGAATCCGTCAGAGTCGTCTGGTCCTCCGAAGTGATTTCCTCCTGCTCCTCCGTGACCACTACCGTGTCCTCCTGGTCTTTCAGGGCCTTCAAAATCGTTTCTACCGCCTCCTGACTGTCCAGGGCCCCGTCCACCGGGACCTCCAGGTTGTCCGCCTCCATTGCGCCCATCAAAATCGTCTCCTTCGGTACGTCCACGTCCATCGGGTCCACGCGGTCCGGCTCCACTTTCATCGAAGTCATTTCCTCCTGGTCCACCAGCTCCTTGACCATGTCCTCCAGGACCTCCGAAGTTATCACCGCCATGCTCTCCGCTTCCACGACCTCCATGTCCTCCAAAACCGTTTCCGCCGTCCTTCGATCCTCCTTGTCGATGTCCTCCCCGACCTTCAAAGTGGTCTCCTCCAGCTTCTCCACTTCCACGACCACGTCCTCCAGGTCCTTCCAAACCATTCCCTCTATTGTTTGATCCACCTTGGCCATGTCCTCCAGGCCCTTCAGGACCGTCGATGTCGCCTCTTCCGTTCCCTTCTTGTCCGGGACCGCGTCCACCAGGAGTTCCAGGACCACCCGCTTGTCCACTTCCACTGCTTCCGTCATAGCTGTTCTGCTCGTCACCTCCGTATCCATAAGGCTCATTGGGTCCTGATCCACTTCCTCGAGATCCATCAAATCCCTTTCTTCCAGGTCCGCCAGCTCCTCGGCCGTGTTCTCCGATTCCACCGGGTCTTGGAAACTCGTCATTCCTTCCTGTTCCCGTTCCACTTGGGCCTCTTCCTCCAGGCTGTCCGTTTCCACCACGTCCATCGTTTCTTTCAGCTCCACCGTTTCCGCCATGGTTCTGCGCCGCTCCTCCAGGGTATTCCCCATCTCTGCCAGGTCCTCTGGAACTGCTTCCTCCCGCTCCCGGTCCGGAACTGCTTCCTCCCGCTCCCGGTCTTCCTCCGGATGGACCTCCACCACCGCCTCTATATTCTACGCCCGGTTGTCCGTTTCTTCCGCCTTTTCCGTAACCCTTGTAAGGACGACTTCCTGGTGGCGATCCGTGATGATATGGCTGAGAACCATCAAAGGAGTCGTAGGATGTTTCCGGTGGAGGAGTGGCCTTCGTGTTGAGGCCTTGTCCCGGAGGGTCTGAAATTGTCAAGGTGACACAAGGTCAGACGCGCAAAACGAGATAGAGAGACTGCAGTGTCTAGACACCTTCTCACCTGTGATGAAGTCGGTGGGATCGGCATAAGGCGGGTAGTGGTAGTGTCGGTGCAGAGCGTCGGGGGGAAGGTTCCCATGCTTGTGCGGCCTGGGCTGGTGCTCGTACCAGAAGTCCCACGGCCTGTTCTCGTACTCGTTCCGATCGTGGTAGTACTGCGGCACCTCTATCGGTTCATTTGTGAACGCCTGTTGCGGATCCACGGCTACCGTAGTTCCGGCGAGAACCGCGATGGCCACGGCCACCCACATCACTCTTAATTTTCAACAGTCGGCAACGAACGAAAGCGAAAGGGAGACGATGAGTGGGAGCGCGACGCGACTCTATCGAAAGACAATGGAAATGAATCTCGAAGAAACCTTTGTGAACGCCGGTAAAAGTGAAAATTGGGGTCAGCCGCATCGCCCACGTCCGATTGATCGATGAAGATCGGAGCAATGTTGCGTTGCGGAAATAGCACCCCCTGGACTGCCGGAAAAACGTTTCGTTTTATGTAACATGTAAATTTCATCAGAGACAGCGCACAATAATATAACCGCATTGCAAACCCATAACACCAGATTCAACTGCGATTGAAGATTCCAAGAGTTCCCGACTTCTTCTTCGTCTTCTCCAGAGGAGAAGAGCCGTTTGACGAATCCACTCCAAACGTGCGGCGGAGCTCGGTCACTTCGTTCATAAGCTGATCCAGTTGTCGTCGCTTTTCTTCGAGTCTTGCCTTGTTTTCCTTGTCAACCTCCTCGTACTTAACATGTTAACGATAGAATGGTTCAATCAGATTGACCTACCTGACTGTTAAGATCAGCCAGCTTCCTCTCACGGATGGCTACCTTTTCGTCAAACACGCGCTCTTTTTCCTTGCATTGAAGCTCAAAGTCCTTCTCCCACTGGTGCTGTTCGTGCTCCATTTGAGTGAAAGGATCGCTGTAACGGTATGTGTCATCCAGTGAGATGCAAATGGAAACTTACCGGTCAGTAGAGCCCTTCAACGTGCTCATGTGACAGAAGCGGAAGTTTTCATAATGAACGTTCCTGGTCACTTCAATGAGATCAACCTGAATGATTCTTTAAGTACAAAGGGTTCATAAGGAGAACACTTACCATGTTTTTGCGGATGATCATATCGCGGAGACCAATGAAGTCATTATGATCCATATTTTCAACTTCGACGACGCCCCATGGATACTCACGCACTCTCAATTTGCGTCCAGAATCCGTCTCGACAATGTTGTTGCTTCCAACAATGGCAAAGGGTAAGCGACTGCGCATCGCAATGTGCTTGGAAATTTCGGCTTCGCTGGTTCCCTCCTCCGGCTCTGGGAACTTGTAGACTTTGATATCATTCTTCTCGATATCTTCAGAGATCTGAAAATGTAGAGGTATACTCCTCGCCACAATCCGGACTCTATTACATTCTTCTTGAAGCGCGTCAGTTCACAAGTGGTAAGCGCGTCAGCTTTGGCGATGACGGGGATGATGTTGACGCGACCATGCAGATGCTTCATGAATTGAATGTCCAATTCCTTCAACCTAAACATCAATCAGATCGACTCCAATTCATAAAGAACCGATCACTTACCCGTGTCCAGTGGGGGCGATAAAATAGAGGCAAAGATGGACTCGGCGATCAGGAATCTTCTGCTTACGCTCGATCTTTGTCTCCTCCGTAAGATACTCGGTGAAACGATCGTCCACGAACTTGATAATGGGCTCCCAGCTAAAAAATAAATTCATTAGCAATTTTTTAAATTGCCAATTACCATTTGCTGTTGTCGACTGCATCTCCGAAGCCAGGCGTGTCCACAAACGTGAGGTTCAACTTCACGTCGTTTTCGACCAAACACACGGTTTTGCTGTCGACCTTCACGGTAGATGGAATGTGCACTCGCTCCGTGGCAGAAGGATTTCCATAGACTTCCGTCAAAAACAGCGTGTTGATGAAAGTCGACTTCCCAAGTCCGGTCTCTCCAACAACCATAAGCGTGAAGTCGAATCCATTTTTGATTGATCGACGAAAAACTTGATTGGGGAAATTGGCAAATCCCACATATTCCGTGCTTGTGGTAGTTTTTGTGGAGGCGTGTGACAAGTCATGGTTGCGATGTACAGAACGATTCGCTGATGTCAGAGTTCCTAAAAAAATAGACGCACATTGATAAGAAATATGTCGGCGGCGACTAGACTCACCGTTCATCATGTTACCACTTTCTGTTATAAAAAATCGAGGACTTATAGGTGGCCGTAACGGCTGTTGAAGCTTTGAATTCACTGCAAATTGAAAAAAATCAGTTTCGCGCCAAAAACTTGAGCGAAGGAAATGTAGGTGCGATCAATTGCACGGACCGCGCGCGAAGAACCAACAAGAGGCAGACGTGTTCGCGCCAAGGATACTTGTTCATTGAGGCGAACATAAATCGCACAATTCAAGTTACCTTTACGACGGCCACAGAACTTCATGCAATTCTACTTTTGATGGACGACATAAAAGACAACATAGATAGCGCCACAAATATGCCCCTTAAATGGTGGTGTTGAATCGATGCAGAAGCTTTGTGATTCTTCTGAAACAAAACGGAACCGAATCCGCATGAATAGAATAGAAAGAGCAGATAAACAGAGCCGAATGAGTCAACGCCGAAATGTTTTCCGGGGGTGGAGAAGACGTAAACGAATCATCGCTCGGAAGGCAAAATAACCACGCTAGATGGTGATCTCCTTGCTATCCGACGTCAACAACCAGCACGTTAGAGGCGACAGAAGGGATCGGCGCTTTGCAATTCACATTCTCCTCTGAGTCAGCGCAACAGACCCCGCTGCGCGCCCCTCATTGACAGTTCTTTTATTTATGCGAAGACGCGCACAACGACGCCACACTGACCATCTGGCGCTGTTGGCAGACAGACCAGAACATAAGCCTCTAACCCCGAAAATCCCTATTGAATAAAATAGGGGACCTCACGTCATAGATCTGCTCGCAAACAAGAGACCAAACATCGGTCACGGCACAACCGAATAAATGAGGTTTCCAAAGTGGCAGAACAGCGCCGTAACGCGCGTACAATACATCACAAAGACGTGATGCGCAAGGGCCGCTAAAAACTGCGGAGAACGCAAAAAACGAGGGAACAAAGAAACATGACGAATCGCAAGAGAAGCGGCCGGTCGGAAGGAATCGAGCGCGTGTTGTGTCTTCGTTGTGAGACCTCAGGCTGTTCAAACAGGCATACGGCAACATTAGTAACCCTAGAGTTGTCCAGACAAAGAGGAACAGACGTTAAAAAGACGCAGACACTTGTAGAGAAAGACAACTAACCTCTTCTTCCACTTGTGTGTCTTCGTGGAGACTGGTCATCCCGAAAGTCGATGAACCTCCTCGAATCTCGAAACGACATAACACGGTTGAAGACGCCTATAATCCCACTTCCTCCCGATTCCTGACCGGCAGAAAACAAAGGCAAGACCATCTTCAAGATATAAAGATCGGGAAATGAGGATCCTGGTTCTGAAAGAGTCTGGACGAATTATCGACACTAACTGAGCACGCGGTCCCACAACGACAATCCTTGCAGAAGACGGAGCATTGGATTTCTTTCGGAGGTGGAGCGGTTTGGCGATTATTCTGGCTTCCAGCGAGTTGATTCGATTTCGACGCTGTTCCTTTTTGTTTTACTGCATGTTTGCGAGCGGGGGGTTTGCACAAGACAATCGCAAAAGAATGCAGCTTGTTGTGCGTGGAATACTCTGTCTGGACTTCCGGCTTTTACTCCACGTTTTTCGAGCTTTTTCACTGCTGCTTGGCTATACTTGACTCCGTGTTGTAGGGATGAAGCAGATCAAGCACTTCGCTTAGCATTTCCATTTGTCGGATTTGATGAAGCATATGCTTTCTTGAAAATGGAAAGTAACGTGAATAGCGCGCCATTTCTTAGAAAGGCCGGGGTTTAGTCTGTGGAGAAGGCATTGCTAGGTCGGAGTTGCTTCCATGTATTGTTTTGGTCATGTGATATCCATTTGCACGTGGATGCGTAACTTCTTATCTGAAACGTGTCTCTTTTCAGGGCATATTGGGTTACCCTTCTTCGGCAATAAAAACCAGCCATGGTATGTTTATTATTGTTTTAACCTGACCGATATTCTCGATTTTAGCCCCAGAACGAGCATATCGAACTTCATCGTAAGCGACATGGTCGTCGGCTCGATTATGAAGAGAGGCTGTAAGTAGTTCCCCAGCCTTTCATGAACCTGAATTCCTCTTTTAGTCGCAAGAAGACCGCCCGTGAGGCTCATAAGCGCTCGCAGGTTGCGAAGAAGCTCCGCGGTCACAAGGCGAAGCTGTACCACAAGAAGCGCTACTCAGAGAAGGTGCAGATGCGTAAACTGCTCAAACAGCATGAAGAGAAGGACCAGAAGGGAACCGTCGAGGAACCTCAACAGGGAGCCGTTCCTGCCTATCTGCTCGACCGTCAGCAGCAGACCACTGGAACTGTGCTGTCGAATATGATCAAGCAGAAGCGCAAGGAGAAGGCTGTAAGCAAGAAAAAGTGTGGTTCAGTGACACGGTACCTCCTTTCTAGGGTAAATACCAAGTACCCATCCCGAAAGTCCGCGCCGTCAGCGATGCCGAAGCGTTCAAGGTTGTGCAGACTGGTAAAACGCGCAGAAAGGGATGGAAGCGTATGGTCACGAAAGTCACATTTGTCGGCGACTCGTTCACCCGAAAACCAGCCAAATTCGAGCGATTCATCCGTCCTATGGGTCTGCGATTCAAGAAGGTAGTGAACTGTCACTGTGGTTTACGGTAAAGTCGTCTCGTTTTAGGCTCACGTCACTCATCCTGAACTTCAAACGACGTTCTATCTGCCGATTGTCGGTGTCAAGAAGAATCCATCATCACCGATGTACACGTCTCTCGGAGTCATCACGAAGGGAACAATCATCGAAGTGAACATCAGCGAACTTGGTCTGGTGACGCAGGCCGGTAAAGTCGTCTGGGCGAAGTACGCCCAAGTCACGAACAATCCCGAAAACGACGGCTGCATCAATGCCGTGCTCCTCGTGTAAAGAGTTGTTATTGCGTTTGTTGTTTTTTGTTAAGTTTCTTCCGAAATGAATCGAATTCTGTTGCATTGAGTGGGAGGTACTCCGTGGGATGCTGGCGGCCCGCCACTGACGCAAATTCATTAATTCCAGTGCGCAGCGCGCACATGGCACTCGAGTCTATTGATCGCCTTTGGCAGGCCTAGTAGGCGAGTCACGCCGTGTTGTTGTAGCTGCATAGACGGAGAGCGGGGGAAATCGGGTCTAAATATGGAGAAGGTCCTCGGGAACATCGCGACAACAGCCGGCAGCAAGTTCTCAAAGGTGAAAGACGCTGCGAACTTGGCAAAGGGTGAGTTTATTCTGGGTGAGTCCATTAATTAGCCGCGTTTCAGAACAGATTGCATGCCCAAACCTACCTATCCATACGCACCGCGAGAAATGCCTTACTACCGTCGAACTTGCTCTAGACACGGCGCATCCAAAGCTGTCTGTCTTGGCCGTCGAAGCTCTGCAGGTTCGTGTCTTTTGCACTTTTTAGCCGTCTACCAGACTTCCGGACAGGATTGCGCCGAATTTTCTGGGAGACGTAAACCCAGACACTCGTAGTCTGCAGACATACTTCGTCTAGCTGATCCTCACCTGTTTGCAGCTAATTGTGCGCGATGAGCGCTTCCGCTCTGGAGATCAAACGGAACTCTCGGAGCAGACGCTCTCCATGCAGCTTCTCAACTCGCTCGCCTCTCTGCCGGCGTGGAACAAAGGCTGTCAGTGTCACTGTCTCACAATCGTCGTGCAGCTCATCTGCAGTAACGAAATCAAGATATCGCTGGGCGCCGTTCAGCAAGCTCTGCAGGTATTCACTATAATCGGACCCCCCGGAGGAGACAGTAATTGCGCGTGTTATGTTGATTTATCCGATCAATGAGGTCTTCTAGGGGTCCCATAATCTTATTTCGCCGTTGACGTATCTGGTGCATCATTGAGTGGAGGTGAAATGCATTAGGGGAGAGGGGGGATGAGTTATGGGAAGCGGAAAACATGTTTTCTAGTAGTATGGTGTGCTTGGATTTTACCGCAGAAGATTCATTCATTATCGATATTCAGCACCATGATCTTTCCAGCTCTGCATGCTCACCTACGGGTCTTCCGACGAGCCAAGCGTTCGTCTAGCTGTCCGAGCGTCCATCACACAGATGTTGAACTCGTTCTGCTCGAACCTGTATGCACAAGCGGTGAGCGTCCGTTCCATGCCCTCTGGAATATCCTTGTTGCTCTCAGGAGGAAGACTCGCAGGACGAGTTGGCCATCTTTATGGACATGACCACGCTGATCAATGACTGTGTGAAGAAACTCGATCAATTGAGTCGTTCTACGGAACAGAGTGTCATTGTCCTCGAAGCGATCTACAGTATCCTCAGCACACAGCCGTTGCAGATTCTCAAGTACCAGCCGTTTAACAATGCGATTTGGTAAGTTTAATCCTTGATATTAGTGCGAACCAAAAGCGATTTCCTTTCAGGAGAGATCTATGCCCTTGTCTCATGAAACTCTGGGGAGTTCCCGAGAAGAGTTCGCCATGTGTGGTCGGACGCTCAAGGCCTTCAACCGACGAACCTGTGGGTCAGGGACAAATAGCTGGACAGTTTCAATCGACCGCGAGGAATATCTTCGAGACCCCGGACATGGCTAGAGCACTCTACCAGTGAGTTGATAGGCATAGTCTTACCTTTTCATATTGTTTTAGGATCCTGGAGCAACTGATTCGTCTCATGGCCACACACGGAGAGATGCAAAGCATTCTGCAAGCGCTCTTCCACAAAGCCCTTCTTTTCCCCGTGGTCCCTCAAAGACTGGAAGCCCTGAAAGTGATTAAGAGGATCTTCGGCGACCCGGATCGAGTCATCGACCTCATCAGGATTACGGTAACGAACGGCTCCTTCATCTTCTGGAAACTCTTCCTGGACTGCCTGGTCGAGTGCAGTCGCTGCCAGACGCTGGATGTCACGATGGAAGCGAGTCGCGCTGCGGACGTGCTTCTGGAGTCGCTGGAGAAGATGTGCTCGGAGATGAGTGGACTCCCAGAGGACCTTAAGATAAAGCTCTTAAAGATGGAGACCTTTGACAACACAGGTATTATTCCTTTTGTGTACTGTAGCTCAGGATGATTCAGTGTTCCATTACGAGGGCAATGACCTCCCCGACCTGAAGGATCAAACACCAGCGGCTGGAAGCACCTCAGAATCGAGTGACAGCGAAGAAGAACAGATGAAGAGGGGTTTGTACGAGTCGAAGGAGGTCATAAACCAGCGACTGCAAAGGCTGAAGCAGGGAATGCAGCGAGTTCCCTCGTTGGACCCCGACGTCCCTCCAGCGCCTCGATCTCATCGCACGGACAGTCAGATGGCGGAGGACGAGAGCCTTTCGTCCAGAAGATTCATGGAGAAGCTGGCGGACCACTATGCAGTTTGGCTGGAGCTGAAGTCGAGCATTGAAGTAGACGAGCATATTCAACAGTTCGCAGCGGATTTCTATAAAGGTTGGTTTCTTTCCTTGGACCAGAGCTGGAAAGAGTGACACGAAACTGCTTTGGGTTTTGGATTTGAACTGGTTGATGTGGACTGGTCCCTTCTTCAGCCTCTAAAGTAAACGTTTGTAGAATTCACCGACGAACAGAAGAAGGTCTTCGACAAGCACTCCCTCCAGCCTAATCAGTTCCTCAACGGCGACGCCCTTTACCTAACCGTCTACGCGGCACTCTGTGTGGCGCGATACGGTAAGACCGTCAACAAGGAGTGGTTCGTCAAGCAGGTGGTCGGCTGCGGATGCATCGTCTACGTCAGCGAGTCATGGCTGGGCCTAGTCTACGACGACGTTTCCAAAAAGGCGTTCTTCAGCCTCGAAGGAAAGGAGAACTGTGCCCTCTTCGAGGCGCTAGAAGGTAGGAAAAGTAGGAGGAGCAGCTCAAAGACGTGTTTAGATTTCTGTGGGGTCGGCGCCCAGATGATGTCGGCGGAACAGAAGCTGGCGAAAATCGCCAACAGGAACCACGTCTGCGATGACAGCCTAGCGGTGAGGAAATGGACTAAGGCCTTGCTGAATTCGAGCTGGGAAGGACTGATCGTCGTGTTGAGCAGGTTCCTTCTTGGGAAGGAGAAGAAGAAGAACAAGGCGACGAATGCGAAAGTGATTCGAGGGACTCAAGTTAGCCTCCACGCTCTTCAGTCGCTTTGTAGGCTGCTGATCCAACTAGGTGGGTGAAAGGGGTTGTGTTTGCAGCTGAGGCGTGGCTCTTTAGACATGGGCTCGCGAAGCGGCTGGATCTTCGAGAAGCTCGTGGAGAACGTGTGCCCCCTGGAGGAACTCCGTGTCTTGAGCGGAATTGACGACCGCTCGAGCAGCTCGTGGCAGATGGACCGCATCGACAAGTGGCGAGTGTCCAAGCAGGACGCACTCAGCCTGGAGATGGTGCTGGACAACGCCGTCAACTGTGGGCTTGCCTCATCCACTTGTTGGAAGCACGTTATCCGGTGCACGGAGTACCTCTGGGAGCTGGAGAGGTATCTCTTTGGGTCTGGAGGGGCCGAAGAACGGAAGACTTCGAGATGGTCCCTTCTGGGTAGAGACACAAGCACCCAGTTCAACATGGTCAATCTGATGAGTCAGTCGGACGAAATGCTCTCTCCGGAGGAGCAGCCGTTGTGTGGACTGTTCGAGTCCAGTGGGGAGGAGAATCTGGACGCTGTCGGCACGGCGAAGGTGCTCTGTGTGCTCATCGCCAAGGCCGAAAAGTGAGTTTCTTATCCATGACTATCCTCTGCTCTAGACCGAAGCCATAATCTAACTTCTTCGTTCTAGATTCTACGAGAAAGTCGGAAAGTGGCTGAACCTTGACTCTCTATGCCAATTCATGAAGAGCCTCGTCCTAGCCAGCGAGAATAGACTCCGCAACTCCAACTTCAACTCCAAAATGACCGACCCGTGCACCCTCATCAACCGAATAGCCTTGATCATCCTGAAGATAGCTTCTCGGCCACTTGTGCACCTCATGAAGGTTTGGCCGACGATCACCAACCATTTCATCGAGGTATTAGTCCTAACATGACTCCGTCCACCACGTTCTTCAGGCTGCTTGTACTCGAGATCAGGAACAGTTGACCCGGGCGGCCATAAGCTGTCTTCATGACTGTCAGAACGCGCTTCTCATCCAGGAGCCCAACGGTTTCTGTTTCAACCAGATGTTGTTCGTCCCTCTCCAGACGATCCTCTGCATAGACATGAGTTCCGAAGAAACTCAGGACCAGATCGTGTCCGCGCTCTCCTCGTTCGTCCATCTCAGTTCCGAGAAAATCGGATCTGGGTGGAGGCCACTCTTCGGCGCGCTGAAAGCCATCAGGACGTCTCCACTGAACAGTAAGACTCAAAGGACCAAACTAGACCAGATGATCAGCCCTAGACAACTCCGATTCCATTCGAGACGCCTCACATCTCTCCTCCGTTCATGCTACCGTACTCGATGTCTTCTCCACGTTCTTGGACATCCGGAACCCAAACATCCTTTCCCTCACGATGTACGAGTGCATAAACTGTCTCCTGCATTACCTCCAGGCTACAGCTTTGGAATCAGAGGAAGCAGGTAGGGATTGTCGTAAATCAAGAAGGAGATGCTCATGAGATCAGATTTCAGACACGAATCGCATCGAAGCTCAAGACAACGCGCTCGGCGAATCAGCCTTCTTGAACCTGCAGAAGATCGACCACATCCTACAGAAGTTCTTCTCCATCGAGATGGCACCGGTTCCAGCGCTCCTCCACCGTCTCGTACTCCGAGAACGCTCCGGCGACTGCATGGACGCCACACTGACTTTGTTCGACGACGTCGTGCCGGAGCTCTCTGCCGTCATCGCGGATAGCGACACCGCCGAGACGGACCCGAGTCCCCTGGAGTTGGACAAGAAGGTCGAGGTGCCCTTCCCTCCGTTCCCCTGGAAGGAGTTGGGTCTCTCGCAACGGTGCACGGCCGAACTGTACCTTTCGCTGATCGAGGGTCTCACGGGCGTCGTGGTCACCTGTCCCAGGATGCTACAGTCCAGGATCTTCCAACACATCTCGACAACGACAACGAATCTGATCGGCTCAAAGGCCGGCCTCGAGTTTGGCGCCTACTCGCTTTCGGCGTTGATTCTGCCGATGCTGCAGAAGTGGCTGAGGAGGGAGATGCTGTCCGATGGATGGAGGGACAATACTTCCAACGCGAGGAACTTCAAGCAGGCGGTGGGCATGTTCACAGAAGTGGTTGTGGACTACGTGAAGGCCGATAACGGTAAGCGTAGGGATTCCTGTTACCTACCCGAATGATCTATTCACCTTATCCTCGTTTTAACCTGGCTGTTTTTAGAGAACGCGTGGTGCAACCGCATCCTTCTGGACTTGTTCATCCTCTTGAGCGAGTGCGTCTCCCAGCCATCGGAGATCATCGCCAGACTCGGATGTTCCTGTCTCAAGCACCTTATCGTCTCTGCAGGGCAACACTTCACCGAGACCCAATGGACGATCGCCGTCCATAGTCTCTGGAAGACAACGTACGTTCTCCTCCATGGGACTCCCATGTACAGTATCTTTTGCAGATGTATCTGTCTTCATCCCATCAGACGTCTGATGTACCACTTCTTCGTTAGCTCTACTGATTACAACGGCGACGTGGGAAATGTCCAGATCGCTTTGAGGCAGGATTCGACTTCTGGAGAAGCTGCCAGGATTAAGATCATTGCTCACCAGGTTAGAGTGAGCTTCAGTGCGTAGTGAACCTCTTCTTCAGGTGTTTCTACTAGACAGCCAACAAAGCGTTCCCGACGCAGAACTCCACTCGCCGGACCTGTTCTCACAGGCCGACCGCTCGGTCGTCTTCGTTCTGAACCTGGACAAATCGGGAGAGACTTCTTCGGAGGAGCATGTCGTCAAATTACCCTTTAGAGACATAGTTATATCTCTTCTAAGTCAACAATTGATCCTCCAGCTCCTGGCAAGCATACTGATCTCGGAACCGTCCAACTGTATCCCTTCTGGTAAGTCACAAGAAGCATACATGAGTGAGTATGAGATCATTCAGGGACGTCTTCCCTTCTCCGGTCCATCATTGCGGAACCTGAGCAGCTTGGCTCAAAACTCTCCAGACGTTCTATCTCGACACTTTTCCATTGCCTGGACTCGTCCTTCCAAATAGCCCACGAATTCGACTCCCGTCCTGGCCTGAAGTTCCTGGTTCAGAAAGTGCTGAACGCAGACGTGGCGGCCAATCTATACAAGCAGATGGTCACCGCTTACACCATCAAGGCATTGGTGCTCTACGGCCTGGCGAGAAGAACCAACGGTGACCTGAACGACAGGAAGAAATTCGGTCGGAGCCTAGAGAAACTGTGCGCCCAGTTGGGAAAGCTGGAAAAGTCAACGGCAGAAGATAAGATCGCCGTGCTGATGAGAGAAACGGTGCCTCAAGAAGTGGATTTTGTATTGAAAGAAGTCAGCGCAACGGAAACGGAACAAGTGTTCAGAATTGTGTCCAAACAAGAAGTCGATGGAAGTTTGGAAGGTAGGAAGAGGAAAACGAACAGAAAACAGAGCAAACGAAAGAGAGAAAAAGGATTCCAACCAGCCGGATTCGAACCAGCGACCTAAGGATCTCCGCCAACACTACAGTCCTCCGCTCTACCAACTGAGCTATGGTTGGACACTCTGGATCTTCGTGGAATCACATATGAACGGAAGAATGGAATAGAGGTCAATTATGCGACGCCACATCGCTTCTTCAAGTGGCAACGCCGTGGAATCACCCAACCATAGCTCAGTTGGTAGAGCGGAGGACTGTAGTGTTGGCGGAGATCCTTAGGTCGCTGGTTCGAATCCGGCTGGTTGGAATCTTTTTTCTTCTTATTTCAAAAAGCAACACTCTTTCATAATGTTTCAGAATACAAACGCCACAAAAAACAGTCGCTCCCTCCTTCACACCCCATAAGAGCCAATCCGTTCGCGGGCGCTTCGGCTGCCCTACAAGAAGAACAGAAAATCATCGACGAGCAGCAGACAAAATCCCGTCTAAAGGTTAACCAAACTGTCCCCCCTCCTCTACCGTATCCTTCAGGACGCTGATGTCCGCATCGCTGCCTTCGTCGAGATGGTCCTCGCTTCCTTCGAGCTCCTGCAAGCCGAAGAGGACGACACGTTTAAGAAGCTCCTTCCCATGTTCTACACGAGCATCGCGCTCGCCAATCGGAACTCCGCGAATCTTAGGATCCGGACGTTCGTCTCCGACTTCTTCGAGAAACTCGACGGAGTGTACGCGCTTTGTGGCAAATAGTTTAAGAGTTCTAAACACAGCAGAGTCATATCAATACACGTCTCTTGAGTCGCTATCAGTTGTTATGTTTTGAGCGGGCTCGTGGCTGTCGGCGGTAATCGGAAGACGCGATCGGCTGTCGCCACCTCGGCCCAGATGACAGTCGTTCACTTCAAAGTTAGAGGTTATTGCGGGAAATGGACAGGTTTGAGCTCTAAGAGTAGCGGTAGTCCCTCCCTTGGACCTCCTTGGTCGCGGTCGCGATTCCAGCGAATAAATGGTCCAGTGGGTTTGAAGTACGGTATGTACCTTCGATTGAGAAATTTCCTTCTCGTGCCCAGTTTTTCACCCACTTCCGCAGACTCGCCAAGGATAGTTTTTGTAACGGTCATAAGACCCTCAAGCGTCTCGACGCGTTATCAGCGTGCCGAAGGGTCAGCTATGTGTGAAGTGATTATGGACGAGTGGTCAAATGATGGTTTGTGAGCGGAAAGGACCAAGGATGACAACAAAGAGGTTCATCTCCCCTCATATTGCCCATGTGGCTCTACTTGTAAAAAAACTAAACAAAAGATGGCCCGTTTTCTGCTGTTTGTTGGAACTGCAAGCGTCCGCCTGGTACCCAGCTGTCCTCTCGGAAGATCAGAAATCGCTTCTCATAACAGTTTTCAAAGAAATCGATCCGTGGCCGCTCGTATTTCGGAAAATCGAAACTTGAGAGGGCAGCTGTCGGCGCCGTTGTCCAATAAGTCAGAGTTCAAAACAATGATGAATGGTTCCAGGCGGCAGCGTCTTGTTTAGTCATACCATAAACTCACCTGTTGACTAGATCGGTGGTGTCCGAGTCACACTTGGAGTCATCACAACGTCGACAAAGAGGCGACTCACACTTTCCCTACCGACAGTGCTCGCAGTTAGTAAACTGTCCTTTCGGAAATCGATAGACGGAAAACGGAGCATATGGTTTGCTGAAGGCCTTGAGCCATTAAAGACGAATGGGGCACAACATGTGCCATTTTCTGTTTACCGTTCGAAGGAGCTTCCAAGAGCGCAGGAAACTGAGGCTCACGATTTCCGATGAGCCACACACATGGTGGACACAAAAAACCTCCAGAGACCATAAGCAGGGAAAATCCAAGGCCATGACCGTACCCGTGGCGGACGGACAGCACCTGCCCACATGTATTATTCATAATGGTACCCAATTGCAACATGACCCGCGAGATCGGCACAATGAACGCTCAAATTACAGCGAATTACGCACAAAAGCAAGCAATTATGAACTCAGCGCCGTCGCAAAGAGTTTCTTCGCACTTGGCGGTGCACGGTCCTATGGTCACACAAGTGGACGCAGAATAAGGATTGGCTTTGATAGAGAGTGACCCTTTCAACTGAAGTCAAGCAAACCGAGGTGCCTTGATCCCTTTCTATAGGGGGTACTCATGAAAGTGAAACCCTGGTGACCAGAACCAATTCTAATGTGACTTTTGTGCCCATCCTTCAAGCACAGACGTCAATCACTGTTCCCAAGTTACACGTCAGAGATCATCCGACCCGCCATCACCAGGAACCACTGAAGGACGCAAAGCTCTTAAAGAGCGCTTCTTTGTTCCTCCGATCATTTCGCACTTCTCCCATCTTGCATCATCTTCCATCGCATCTCACATGACCCAAGCAGCACGTTCCGTCTCGTAGATCCTTCCACTGACTCGGGCAACGCTCACTCACCGCGTTGGTGGCGACAACCCAACGCTTCTGTCATCTTCCCTTCTACATCCACCCCATCGCCATCGAGTGACCGACCCTTCTTCCGTCGCTGATAATAACATCTGCTTGGCAGTGCGCTCAGCATCGATCACGGGATCACCCGCCGCCGCTGCAACACGCCCCTTCCCACCGCCGCGGCCGGCCTTATAAAACTGGCGATTTCGGTCGCCGACCTCAATCAGTCCCTACCCGGCTGAGAAGATGAAGACACTGCTTCTTGTCGCGCTCCTGCTGGGAGTCTCCCTCGCCTCGTACGACAACGACCGTTATCGCCGGTAAGCACGCGGAGTGGCCCATGGACTGTTGTTTACCGTTCGTGCCCTTAGATGGCGCCTTCGAGTTGGTGCTGACCAAAGCAGCGAAGAAGATGTCGACGCGGATATGCCCGAAGCGTTCCGCACGCGGCCCAAGTCGTACACCAACGAAAAGCAGAGTCTGAAAAATCTGATGAAGAAGGGATTCGACGAGTGGGACAGCTACAAGCGTGAGCACAGTAAGTGTTCGCCACTTATAAGAACAGTGGGATCGATTGAACGCTTAAGGGCGGGCCATACTCCTGCGTCTTTGACGCAGGTGCGTCTTTCTTTGTATGGCGTGCGTCTTTTTTTAAAGACGCGACGCTGCGGGTGGGCGTTTAAAGACACAGGCCGGCCATACTTCGAA
>JADLIF010001671.1:0-123184 GCA_016648015.1 Steinernema khuongi | reverse complement strand
AATTTGCCGCGGGCGAGCAGCTGATTAGCGGAAGGGATGCAAAAGCGCACGCAACTAATCTGAGAGATGAAGGCCGCCATTTTTTGAGCCGCAGCGGAGGTGCCAGCAATCAGCCTGATTCAGGCGCCCTGCACAATGACCGACGAGGGGGAGGAGGAACGTTCCAGGAACTCGGGCTGGTTCTTTATTTTGGGATGTATGGTCCTGGCTGGATGTGTCATGTTGATCAGGGTTGTAGCCCGCGAGATTAGGAGATCAGAAGACGACGACGTCACAAGAGGATTAGGCCATTCATAAGCAGGACGCGTCATACCGTAATCCCTGTGACGACAGGTCGCAACGGAGTTTCTAGGATGGAGTTAGATGCTAATGGGATTACGGTAACTCGATTGGCGACGTTGGCGACAATCGGACGTGCGACAAATTGTCCTTTCTTTGGTCCGAGGAGGCCAAGGAGGTCTGGTCTGGTTTCACAACCTGCCATTGTTACCTTCTGGGGGTCGAATTTAACTGTATTCCCAAAAATATTGAATAAGCTATAAGTAGAGAGTCCACCGTCTTCCAGCGACCACTCTGAGCAGAATTCGTCTAATGTCTGAGATTAGTGTCTAGCAGACAGAGACGCCCATTGAGACAAATGGTCGTCGCTTGCCTCATTGAGTCCAAGGGCAGAGATCAGAACGCGTTAGAACAAATGGGTCCTGAACGGAACGATCGAAGAGCACCCGCGTCCAGAGAAGATCAAAAGTCATCTTCAGCATTTGTGGCAAGGAATTCCGTGACTACAGTATGAAAAAGATGAAAATCAAGAGAGGCGTTGTGGGACCTAAAAAAGGATTTCTGTCACCATGACACAGTGGGTTACAATACCGAGCTAAGAGAGAGGGATTGTGTTAAACCGTAAAAATTTTGGCCAATTAAAAGGACACCGTACCTCGTATTTCTTAAACAAAATTTAAAAACATTAACAGTGTGGCTGAGGAGAGTCCGCTAAAATGTAGACCTTCTTCTTCAGCATCTAGAGCATTCAACATCAAAATCCAGAACCTGGAGGTAGAGAAAGATATCACGAGTTTGATCCCAATGGTCAGTCCTACTTGAGATGTTGTTGTTTCGTACGAGAAGCCCTTGGTTTCTGGCGATGGAGAACATTAGCTTCAGTTGGTCATTTGCCTGCTTCACAGAAGAGATCGATGGACTCGGTCCTATAGATAGCTCCACTTCCAAGTGCAGAAAACCGCGATGAAGAGGCTGGAGGAAATTCTGTCCAAAAATCAAAATGCAGAGAGACGTCAGCGAAACGTCAGAGTTTCTGACGAGCCGCGAGGGACGCCATATTCTGCAGGGAGGCAACATCTTGTGCCAGCGCGGAGCGGGCGAATGAGGGACCTTAATGGCAAACACTCAAGTCCAAGGATCAAAGGATCCCGAGGAGACTTTGACAGATGTTTGCTGATAATCTTTGAAGATTTTCCAGTTTTAAGCTCCTTAATTGCTTGGACATGTGTTGATGGAGGAACAGGAAGAGTAGTTTCACATAAGTGAAATTCGATGGGATGCGCTAGGTGCCAGGGCTGTGTTGCACTGGCAACGCAAAAAGGCAAAAATACGACAATCAGTGAGATACTCTATGCTTCGTCCTCGTTTTGGGAAATAAAAGCGGTTCAATGGCCTTTGACTCCAGTTTGGACTCCACATGTCGTTCACAGAAGTGACTTGATCCTAGTTTAGAAAATTCGCCTTTTCGTCGTTTCCAAGAAGCCTTATGTACACACAGAATCTGCGCCCATCCAATACATTAATTTCAACACATTCAAATAGGTTCTGAAGATCGGTGCACTAAGGGTTCTTAGTGCGGCCGCCGAAAATAAGCAAAACGCGGACCTCGTTGCTGGAATAAAACACGCTAGGCACCAGGACTGTGGTGAATACAAGTGTTAAGCTTTTGAACCAAACGGACAAAAATTAGAATTTTCAAAAGCACTTTTTTGCAGGTAACCCATCCATCGGTATCCATCGGCAAAAATTTGGGATTTTGGTATTCGATGGAAGTCTACAATCACCGGAAATCCTGGCACTCAAAACTCAAGGTTTCGCACACTTATGCTAGACACTACAGTACGCCCATTTTTCAGTAAAAAGAGCCGCTATGACTGAATTAGTGAAATAAATGTAATTGGGACACTCAAGGAGGTTCAAACAGACCTGTTAACCGTAGAAGTCCGGTATAGAATAAGATGCCCAGTAGCTCACCGGAATGCTACAGGTTGGTGCTCAGCAAATGGTACGGTAAAAGTATGATATAGTACCCAGAAAAAATCCCTAATTTTGGCATTCGATGGAAAGCCACAATCACCCTAAATCCTGGCACTCAAAACTCAAAGTTCCACACACCAATGCTAAGCACTACAGTACTAAGCGCCCATTGGTCACTTCAAGAAGTCACAAAAATCAGGACAGTCAAGGAGGTTCAAGCAGACCTGTTAACCGTAGAAGTACACAGCAAGATGCCCAGTAGCTCAACGACCATTAGATTGTGGGCCTGCCAACAGCAGTCGCCATCTGTCGCCACCAGGAGCTAAGGTCCAAGCAGGCACATGCACGCCGCGATCGGAAGCAAGCAGATGAACTCGGCTAACGACTCCGATTTTATGTGAAATCGATCCTGACGCGGAAGATTATGTTTTCGGCCGACTGGTTAATCGCCGTGAGAAGTGGCCCGGGGCTCGGATCCTTCGAAAACACCTTCCTGTCAGAAGCAGGAAGGCCCGAGGGACTTCCGCAGCCGTCGGAAGTGAGCGGAAGGTGGCGGCAATTAGGCAAGAAGGAGGCGAGGGAGCGAGTTCCGAAGAAGGTGGGACGGACCTTAATGTTTAATTTACGGATTTCGAGATAAGCGATGCTTGGCTGGGACAAACATCGCGGAAATCTGTTTTGACAGCGTGGAGGGGGAGGGGAAGCCAGGGAAGTCGATCCAGAGAACGAGGAATTGAGCCAAACCAGAGAACGGCAAGGGCAAGGAGTCGTTGGGAGTGCATAAGCAATCGTATATCCTTCCTTAATACTGCAGGAAAACATGGGATTTACAACATTTTCTGATCCAAAACAGCAAAACAGAGCGAAGGAAATGTCACCGTGGCTCCCAAGGCGCTGGAAGAAGCTTAGGACGTGGAATTGCCCTGTGCAAGTCGCTCAAGAGGGACAGAAGTATCTTAACCGTATCTTGACTCGTTTTTAGTGGATCTAAAGAGGTGAAATCCTACTTTCCTAACCAGCTTCACATAAACATGCTCTCTGACCTGGACCCACAGAACAAATGTTTGGCCCCTAGGAGGGTTCAAAGACGACAATCGGCATAAAATAATAACATAATAGTGGTTTACACACTGCTTCCCTGGTTACACCGCCGGAAGGGGTGGTGGTCATGGCTGCCCGTGGATGACGTCACATGAAGGCGTGAGCCAGGGCCAGTTTCCGGTGATGTTAGCTCGACGGAAGTGGTCTGGTGATGTATTCCGCGAACACACAGTAATTGCAAATGCTACTAGGACATGTCTCACCACTCTGCAGGAAGCTTCCTAATCCCGGTGACGAGTTAATTCCCCGAATGTGTGACTGGCTTGCAGACCTCTTCCCACCCACATGGATCTGTACACTGGACGTGCCTTAGAAGAAGGAGTGCCGCATGGTTGTTATATTGTTGACTAAGACTGTGTAGAAATCTCTGTAAGCCATATATATCTTCCAGAGACACGTTTCAAAAATGTAAAAAATATATTAAACGCTCTAGAAATATAAAACAATGCTCCTTTGTTTCTACTGGAACAGAGCAAAAATTTACTTATTTATCACCCTCAGTACGTGTAAAAGGTTACCGTAAGCAAGCAGACCGTTAAGAATCCAGAACAAAAATTCCATCCCAATGAAGAGTTGCCGTAAACAAGACATAAAGAAGAAGGTTTTGCAATCGAAGAACATGAGTTGTACTGGTGACTAAGACTGTGCAGGAGTCTTCACAGAGCCAAGGCATGAAATAATTAAATGCAAAAATTAGAAAAAATCGATTAAACGCTCTAAAAAATCAGAGGGGCCTTCCTTTGGTACAAAATCGAATCAAACAAAAATTTGCTTGTTTATCATTATAAACAATTATTATCCTGACAAGTTACTGTAGGCAAGAAGATGAGAAAAAGGTTTGCAATCAAAAAAACATGCTCAAAAAAAACATGCTCAAAAAACCTACATGCAAAAATTCCCTTTACTATTGTCGATCCTAACAAAGAGTTACTGTAAGCAGGAGGAGCGGTTTTTTACTGACAATAAGTCAATAATGGCGAAAAAATTGCAAACTCCACAAAAAGATCAATGTTCCGAAAGCCAAAAATATGCTACGTGCTCTTTTACGAAGAAGCGACTCATCCTTGTTGCCGTCAAAATGAAATAAGCACATTTGTGTTTCTTGTAACAGTTTGTATGGCAGAAAAAGGAAGTACATACAACCCTTCTGCAAAAAATGCTCCACCACCCCCAGCAAGAAGAGGATCTCAACCACTCTTGTTTCTACGGCTTCAGTGCGGCTCCATCTACCAGCGAAGCGAAGATATCACCCCAGAGCCCCAGGTAAAGCAAAGCAAAAAATAAAATAAGCATGTACGGCCAAACAAGGAAGTGACTCAAATACACACAACAAGAGTGAACCATGAAGTTTAGTAATTTATTATTATTAAGTGGCATTATTGAGCGAGGTAATTGAATATTATTATCATCACACTACCAACGGATCTGCACTCCGTATTAGAATGTTAACCGCCAAAACAGAACAGTGAATCAATTCCTCTCACACTATAAGCATAAGGTTTTATTCGTCATGTTCAGGTCATCTCCTGCGTCATAGAATGAATCGGACAACGCACAGAGCCGCCATTTATTAAAACTAAAGAACATAAAAGATGCTGTTAGTATTACTATTTTTACATACTGAAGTAGTAGCAGTGGTAGATACTGTCGTACAAAAATTCATTACAATACCAAGGGAACTGTACTCCGTATTAGAATGTTAACCGCAAAAGCGAAAGAGCAAAAATTCCTCTCATCTCTCTCAAACTATAAGCATAAGGTTCTATTCGTCATGATCAGGTCATCTCCTGCGTCATGAAGCGGACAACGCACAGAGCTGCCATTAAACCCTCCTTCTCAGTAGAACTCACTACCTGTGAAACCCATTCCCAAGTGTCCCTAACCCTGCTTCCCTTTCATAACTTCTCAATCCTCCCTACAATCACGAGCTCAAGCATTAAACATATTATTCGCATACGAGCATGTTTTGCACCGGAAGGTGACATCACGTTCCAAGTAGGCGCGGAAGGCCAGGCGTTTCCGCGAACGTGCAGATCCCACGGAGTGGATCAGCCGCGTGGTCGCCGCTAATCGCCGCGGAGTCGGAGGGCTTAGCACGCGATTACAAGTAGAAAACAGCGTTGATAGGACCGACGCGGCACGTGTCCAAGCCGTCTCAGCTTCTTCATCCTGCTAAGCGCCTCGTTGGGTCATTTGGTCGACCGAAGTCGGAGGAGAAACACATTCAGAGGATCATCGTTAATGAGTGTAGCTGGAAGAACTGTGTTCTCCTTGGGAATAAGAAGAGAATAGCGGAAGTGAGCTTCGGAATGTAGCCCTCACAAGGGACCGCTCCCTCCCAGCAGCCTATTATCCAGTAGTGTTCTAGCCTTCTAGGTTTTCTAGAGATAAAGCTTATTACTATGCCTGATGTTAGGCCTGGGAAAGGAGCCGCCAAATCGACGATTTTTACAAAGGGGAAGGTCCATGTTGTAAATCTGTGGTTGGTCCTTCGGAGATTAGGGTCCAAGGGGTCAGGTTGGCAACGGTTCCCTAGGTCTGTCCAATGTGATACCCTTAAACTGGGCCAATGAATCGCCAGAATCTCCTTATACCTTTTGGTAGTCACGGACTCTAGAAAATCCAGAGAATCTCTTTTAGTATTTTATGTTAAATAACAAAAATTCTCGTTTTTGTGTTTCTCCGCATATCCAATTCAGCTTAACATTTAAGCACAAAAAAGAAAGATTATCTTGACGTTTCCACTTCTCCGAGGAACGTTAATTGAATGATAGCGACATACGTATGCTCCTGTTTGTATGGAAATTGGCACTAATCTCTCAGCCACGAAAACATGGCGAAAACACCTTTTGCATCGGACAAAAACATGACTCCCTCATTAACCTTTGCTATACAGTGAAAAGGGTGAAACTAGTAAACTCTCGAAGTGCCAATTGGAGCAGGAAACCGTGGCTAATCTCCATGTTAAGAACTATTTTTGAAGTAGGCTCGTGTTTTCTTGTTACCAAGGACTCGTAGAATAGGGTAAATTTAGCAACAACGTATGCTGTGTTATTTGACAAGGTAGGCGTTCAATTCGGATTGAGGGGAATACACGTGGAAGCTGCCAAGAGCCAAGGATTTAAAATAGTACAACATCGTTCTTGTCGGCTTCTTTACGAGATCACCAAAACCACTCGGTCCGGTTAAGAAGCTAATCACACGAACACCTGTAGGACATCGCAGGCAATATCTACAATCAAAAATCGGATAGTGCAGAAGTTGGTAGAAGATGACCAACTATGGCTCGCTGGTTCTCTATCACAGAAAGAAGTCCCTACTTAAACAAGAAAATCTAAGGATATACTGACATCGATGCTTAAAATTGGCCTCGCCGACCAGGAACCGATCCCAAAGCAGCTCAGTTCCTGCGCAGGGAGCACAAATCGAAGCGCGGAAAGGAGATTATGCGAGAGGAAGGCACGAAAGGAGTCCCGGAAGGCGCGTCCTTTGACGTGCTGCAAGCACGGAAACACAAAAAGTTTGGCGCTGCAGTCACGCGAAGACGAAAAAGGCGCGATATTAGGAACCTCACGCGAGAGGGCTCATTCCGGTTCTACGTCATTCTGGTTAATAGGCAAAAATAGGTTTAAATATAATTATGTCTATCTATTCCTTTCAATTGGGTCTTAGGACGCTCCAAAGCCACACAAGCAATTAATTATATCCTATTTGGCAAAAATTACTATCTAAAAAGGACGTATTTAATATGTAATTTCCATTCTTGGTCCACAAAAAAACCCACAAAGGACAACAAAAATACCCAACTATAGTAAAGATAAATAAAAAAGATAGAAATAGTTAACTAATCAAGGACAGCAACTCATTTCGGATACCCAAGACCACCAAGACGCCTTCCAGTATCCTGATTTGGCAGATGACAGCCATGCACCGTGGCTCACGATTAATCCAATGGACCGACGGGAACTTTGGCAAAAATTAAAATCTAAAAAAAGCACAGGTCATTTGTCCCATTCCACCTATTAGCATTTTTCTGATTTTCTGTGAAGAAGTACAAACACAGCTAACCATAGTAAAAATAACCACACACGACGTTTCGAACAGTTCGATTCGAAGAGTTCGAGTTCGAAGATTTTCTCCTCCACAAGTACCAGTCAACGCTCTTTCAGATAGGCTATGGCGCGCCTGCGTTGCAATGTATGCACAAAAATTGGAAATTAAAAATAAAACGTCGTGTGTGGTCCAAAGTTCGATTCGACAACCCTAGACGCATCCACTCAATTGGGACAGCCAGAACCACTGGCGGAACACTAGGGATATGTACTAGGCTCAGTATTACCCAATGTGGAAGCGAAAAAATTGAATTTTAAAAATAACGTCTGTAATTTTCCATTCATAGCGTCTTCAGAAGGAATTTAGAAATACCAAAAATGCAGAAAGTAGCAAACTAACCTATATCTAGGGATATCTAGGACACGCAGGATCATTGGCAAGACTCTTGGAATATCCGCCGCTAAACTTAAGGGTAACGTCACCAGCGACCCCTTGTCATTCCATTTCTAGTTACGGTCTTACTTAAGCAGTGGGAGTTGAAAAATGTTCGCTATAGCTAGAAGATCAAGTAGATCTGAATCCAGAGGGCTGCGTCTCTCCCAAGCGTCGCACAAAGACTTGAACTGTCAGTCCCTTATTGCATCACCGATTAAGGACACATTTCGAGAGTGGCGGCGCCATCACTCCAAGTCGCGGTGTGACCAGAAACGGGATGGCGCCCCTAAAGTAGCAACATGTTGTGGAGACAAAGATCTGGTCCACTTTGTGGAATCAAAAGAAAAAGAAAACACAGTGTTAGTGCTCTTCAAAATCTTTAAAAAAAGTAGCCCTATAAAACTAGCTGATTGTTAGGGTAGATCTTATTATGGTAGCTTTCATTTATGTTGATCCTAAAATTTGAATGTAATTCATCCTCCTTGGCCCTTCTTGAAGCTAAAAAAAATTAGCGTGGAAGATAAACAAGAGCATAAAGTGTATGCAGAAAGGACACTCTTGAATGCCAAAGAAGGAAAAAAAAGAAAAAAACAGGAAACGAAAAAAAACGAAAAACCAAAAGAAGACCAGAAAGCGCTGGAGCCTAAATTGTAGTTAGGAACCGTAGGCCAAAGACATCTTCTAGAAAGCTGAACTCCTTAGGTTAGCCGTTCCACGCGTTAATTTCTTGTTTTGCGACCTCCCCGTCACATCCACTTTGGCGGAAGCACTGCTGGAAAGGAAGTAGAAGGAGCAGAATTTGTTGCGGCTTTTGGTGCTTGACGCGCCGAAGAAGACTACGGTCACTGAAGGAGCCGATAGGGTATGGAGGTATATGAGGCATTCCAGGGTCTTCGTCATCCTCTCAAGTCGTCTCGGGAGTCCCCCGTCTTCTTCTTCACAGCACATTGTGAATGGTAAGGGCCTCCCCTATTTATGGAAGGTTTCGCCCATAAGAGGATCAAGGCACATCCAGGGTTAAGACCGCGTCTAGACCCAAGATCCAAGCAGGACTGCGAACAATATTGTTAGCTCCTACTTTAGCAACATTAAATCCCTACACAACTACTTTTAAGCCTTGGCAGAGACGGACGCACTTGAGGGAAATGTCGCAGACAGGAGAAGTTCGTCGTGGTAAGACCAGAATTAGAAAGGCCTTTAAATTTAATATATTTGTGGTTTTATGGTCGTCATACTTTTCTGTGTTTATGTCATAGTTACAAAAATGCGCAAGGAAGAGCTGTTCCAGTGCCAAGGACACAGAACAACCGACCGAAAATAGTCACCGACATATCAGGTGTATCCATCTCCAAAAATAGCCTAAATAAAAGAATGTAGAGACAAATACGACAATCCTAGAAACGAAGGAAAGAACGGAGAGAAAGAAGAGATGTGGTTCCTAAACATCGACATCAAAGCTTTGATAATATCGATAATAGAACCGGACCAAATTTGTGGTTTTATGGTCGTCATTCTGATTGTCCTTGATTGTTACAAAGATGCGCAAAGAAGAGCTGTTGCAATGCCAAGGAAGCAGACATATCGAACAAAAATAGCCTAAATAAGAAAGACAAATACGACAGTCCTGAAGAAAAGAACGGAGAGAAAGGAGATCTGGTTCCTAAACATCGACATCAAAGCCTCGATAGTAGTACCTGGCCAAGTCGAGATAAAAGAGTCATGAGTCCAGCAATCGCAAAAAATGAACAGAACAAGGTGAGTTTGAAAAAAAAACAAAAATAGGAACCAAAGACGATCCACACGCAAGCTAAAAGACTTTCGAATTGAATGTATTGCTGGTTTTAAAAGTAGAAAAGACCCGACAGATAGCACTTAAAGATTGATTATGGAAAGGACAAAAATGGCAGAGAAGACGTCCGTCGTTGTGAGACCCTTAGGAACATCTTAATCGTTCTTTTCGCCGTTCAAAGCCTAATCTCAACAACGACTCTACAATCGGTTAGCCTCATTAAACACAGGCAAAAATATGTAGGGACGATTCTTAGCATGCAGAAGTATAAAATTATTCCTTCAAGTAGCCTAAATAGGCAACAAATTTCTACCGTATTAATTTGATTGTAGGATCGGATCAAAATAGAATCGAATGACGATACTTATACTAGCGATCTCGCGGCCGTCCTATCAGAAGAAGCAAGCAAGCTCAACGAATAGAGATAGAGAGAATACTATAAAAGATAAAAAACGTCGAGTTCAAAAATTTTTCTTAAATTGTGCATTTGTCGACCATTAAGAAGCGATCAGTCAACTAGATAAAATCAGAAGGACATCCCCCCTGGACTGATCACAAGACTGGCAAGTTCGTTGTTCTTCTACAAAAATACAACTGTGTGTCTTCTTTCGTTGTCTTGACCTTGTAACAATATATAACAAAGACAAAAAAACACGGATACGACTCACGTTTTAGTCGTGCCAGGACCCACAGTTTAGGAACGCCTATGCAATCTCCAAAAATCGAAAAGGTCGACCGACTTGGAAAAAAAATTGATTCTCAATAACGACTCCACAATCGGTTGAATGCTTACCAAGCACAGGCAAAGATATGTAGGGACGATCCTTAGCATGCAGAACTATAAAATTATTCCTTCAAATAGCCTAAATAGGCAACAAATTTCTACCGTAGTCCCGAGCATGGAAAAACAAATTGTTTAAAATCTCGTTCTTCAGAATCAAAGAAGGATGCCAGCGAAGGAGCAAGCAAGCTCAACCAATAGAGAGAATAACATAAAAGACCAACACAATGAGTCACAAAATGAGTCACTCCCCCGCGTCCGATTTTTCCGAGCTCAAAAATGATTTCTCCTTTCAAAGAGATTGTCTGTAACAAAGTCAAAAAAACGGATTACGTTTTTGTCGTGCCAAGACCCACAGTTTTAGATTGATCTACTTGGCAACAAAAATTGATTAAAAGAAGAGGAGACGTCGTGGTAAGACCCTCAAGAACATCTTAACCGTTCCTTTTGTCCTTATTCTACCGATCGTTCCGTTCTTTTCCTTTCACGATGAACAGCCAATCAAAAATTAAATATGTTCTTAAGATAAAAGTGTGAACTATGTAATAACAAAAATTGATTAAAAAGGCCATAACGACCTAACACGAAGGATAATCGAATGGTGTTCCACTGGAAAAAGTGGTCCCCTAGGACTGGGGACAACCCACTCAGCGCTCCCACTCCGAGTGGGCTCAATTGTAAGTCCAATGCAATTTGAGTTTAGGCCGCTGGATTAGCGACGAATAAAAGTCGGCAGAAAGACCCAACCGCCCCGCCGAATGGACTCCGGGACCTCCCAGTTGTTAGTGTGCCGACGCACACAGCTCCTGAATTATTTGTGAGCAGAAAAGTGCACAATTTAATTTTATTGGCACGCTCCAGGGTCAGGCAGAGAGCGAACAACACCGGGGAATATTCTGACGACTTTGGGGTTTCATTTCCGATGGAACTCTCAAAGTAAGAGGACACTGGCAGAGAGCATACCGTAACTCCTGCAAAAATAAATCGCTAAAAAGATTCTGAAAGGTTAAAAAACTTCCTAGAATAGCCAAATAGCCTATTTTAGGCAACAATTGTCCGTAGAATCGTGCTGAGACCACGTCCTAGTTGCGATTCTATTCTTAATCGGTTAACTTGCATAGGTCCAGAGAACCTGGGCGCTGCAAAAATAAATCTCTGAAGAAATTTAAGAGGATAAAGAATGCTTCTAAGGTGTCGCCTGGTTTGTCAACTGGACATAATCCACTTAATCCATTCGCGCTTATCACCACATATGATCCACCGATTGTGGAATTTAGAGTAGGACTAGATTAGATGTTGATCTCCGAACACTTCATCACACGGATGCTTCTAAGAGATGTCAATATTCGCCTCGAAAACAGCCATTTTGTCCAAAAATTGTCCACACAGTCGTGCTGCGACCAGGTCCTTTCTCAAGCAGGTCCAGGTTAAGCTGCATAGGTCCTCTGGCCTGATCGGAACAGTCCCGATCCCCATGATGCTTGAACAAAAATAAGATTTACTTTCATGTCCTTGAGTTTCTCCAAACGACAAAAGTTGTATTTCTTATCCTTGGGACTTCTGGTGATATCTTAATGACATTCTCAGAAGAAGGAACAATAACAAGAATTTAAAAAAATTATGTCAATTAGGACTTCTAGGCCAAAAGGCATTGAAAGAGAGAGATGTATGTTTTTCATATATATGTTTTCTGACCTCTACATCTAGCAAAGACAGAACTAAAGTAATAAATAAAAGTAGAAATATCGTGCAATCGTTCTAGCCGATTCTCCGCAAGTCGACTTCCCAGGTTATCTACTCCTACTGTGGCCTCATTTGTTGGCAATCACAGACAGACAAAAATTAGCTTTATCCTTAGGACTTCTGGGCGTGCTTTAAAAGCTTTAAAAGAGAGAAAGCTAGCGACATCCTAGTTTAAGAACACAGATGGGGGATCACCTTAAGTCATTCAATACTCTCAGGAGTTAATCTCGCTTTACTTATGGTTCATTTTTCAAGAACAAAGCGAGAAGGACATAAGAGATGTCAGAATATCGCGTTCCAGCTGTCAGGAACAGAATAAGAGCCTAAATGGGCGTGGCACTACTTCGGATCCTCCTGCTGGCAAGATCCGAATCCTCCAAAGATAGATCCTCGCGAACCTAAGGACATAGATTCGCACATCGAGAAATGCGGAAAAGCCAGCAATGGTCAAAAGAGCGTGGCGCAACACAATGGCCGATGTGTTGCGCTGAATGCAGCTCTCAAGGACCGTGCATAGAAATCACATTAAAAAGTATCGAAATGGCCTCTGTGAATCTAAGGGCATGAATCCGCAGTTCTGACCACTCCTACAGATCAAAACAAGCGTCCAAAAAACGAAATACAAAAATTCGCACTCGGACTTTCCATCTAATTTGTCTTCTGAACCTTTTATTGCAAAAATGATGTCAATTCTGAACAAACCAATTAGTCGGAGTTCCACACGCAATTTAAGGCAAAAAACCTTTTTAGCAAAAAGAAACCGACCTCAAAAATGTGGACGCCCGATCGTTGAAGATTCAACCAGATAGCAAAAATATATTGTATTGGACAGAAGTATGTATTCAATAGGACGGAAGGATCCGACGACCCTTTTACAAAATACAAATAACCTTTTTGTTTTTACCTCCGGATTTATAGAATTGGCCGATAGAGCTCAGATGAAAACGCCAAATTTGAAAACCTCTGAATCTGAAAATCTCTTGAAAACATATGAAAAACAGCTCACAGGACAAAAATGACAATACTTACTACTAGGGTGACGAGTTCATAGTTCGTACATGAGTTCGTAGCCAGAACACTCTTAATTTTTTGAATATTCTGAGAACGCACCTAATAAAAATAAAATACTACTAAAAACTGAACTAATAAAGAAAGCGGACCAGCGACAAAAATAAGAATATTTGCTACCAGTGTAACGAGTTCATAGCACCTACTTACGATTTGAAGACCAGAAAAACACGGATCTAGCATCTTTAATTGAAACACCAGAAGCTTCATTTCCCTATATTCCTATTTTTTTCCTATAAGAGGTTCCACAGTCCAATTTACCTCAGGTACGAGAAGAATTGCGAACACTCGGACATTCTATGCACTGGAGGGAAAGATATTAGCTAGACACAATAAAGCTCAAAAATTAAAAACTTAATGTTCTCGTTTTTAATCCCAAAAAGAATCAAAATAAAAAATGTAAAACTGACTACAGATAACACAATTCGAACGAGTTTTTTGAACACTCGAATTCCTCTTTTATTTTTTCGTCAATGACATGCAGGCAAAAATAGAGTCAATTGTGAACGAACCAATTAGTCGGACTTCTACACGCAATTTAAAGCGAAAAAACTTTTTTAGGAAAAAACAAAAAGCTTCCTGTTCGACAGGAAAAAGGTTCCACGCGAGATTTGATTCAACCGAAAGACCAAAAGCAGAAAAGCAAGGACAGAAGAATATATGTGGCTACGGTAGTCAAAGAACTGACGACTTTGTACCCGGAACATGCGATCTGAAATCGTCGCTCCAAGAAGGACACCCAATTAGTCAGAGCTCTGCACGTCACTAGAAAGAAAAAAGCATTTTTTAGCAATTAGTCACAACATCCAAGAATAAAAAAGATCCGTCAGCTTCCTCTGGACGAGACAAAACGTCACCATCTCAAGGAGTTCACTGTTGCAGCGAGGGCGACGCCTTGGACTCTGGAGTGTCAGCCCGACGTCACCGAGGAGTAAACAACGAAGGAAGACAGCGGGACGTCTCGCCGCGAAAACGTTTTTGCCGCGATAGGACACCGAGGCTCTAGCAAATGGAATTTTCAAAGACGTTTGTTTTCGACGGTGCGTGGGTCGACCCAGGGGTACATACTTCAAACTGAAACAACGCTTTTTGCGTGCCCAAAGCAAACCAGCTCCATAGGACGAAGAATTCGAATGCCCCTTTTGTCAGGAAGATCTGAAGCAGAGATCACGGTCCCGAAACGACCTTCGAAACGAGCCGGCTTAATTTCTAGGCCGAGCCGAAAGTCGAGCCGAAAGTCGTGTGTTAACCAAAAGTCGTCCAAAATACATCTTTTGTCGTCTTGAAGGACACAACCGCATAGGCAGGTGTGGCTATCATACTAAGAAGCGTGCTAAGAAGTGTGGATAAGGGCAGAACGAACGAATGGTTACCAAACATTTTCCTGCAAATATAAGTCATATTCAGAGTTGGCATTTGACTCCAAGTTCTCGAACTTAACCCTAGTCATATTCGATCGAGTCATAAACATATCAACCGCATAGTTCCTCCAAAAAAGCATACTGTAACTATAGAAACACAAGATTAGTTTCAGCGTTACATTCTAGTGTCTATTCATTCACAGATATGAGTTTATAGCTCTCCAATGTAAGATTTCTAGCGCCTCTGCGGAATTCCTGTTTATCAGCGACAAGTATAACACTCCATAAGCAAAATGATACTCACACACTCACACTATCTCAAGCCAAAAATAGTGAATATATAACACGAAGAACTGTGCTTCTCAGAAAGCTCAATCTTGCCCTTATGGGCACAAGCTCCAACCAAAAATAAACTTTAGTTGCTCTGATATTTGCAGATTTGCACCAATGTGAAGGGTAGATCTAGCAAAAACTTGCCAACAGAAGTGGTCCTTCCTAACAAGATGACTCCATAAGCAAAATACTATCTAATTCGTGCTAGAAGCCCAGCTGCTAAAATGACGACCGTAATGAGGTTCAAAAATAAAAAAACGTAGCTCTTTTTTCACAGTACTTAAACTTACACTGGCGCGTTCGACCTACAGGGTGACAATAAACATTCTACATATGTTCCACCATGTAGATCGCCTGCCTGTTGAATAAACAAAAATAAACTTTAGCTGCTCTGTTTTTGCAGCTTTGCACCAATGCGAAGAGTAGAATTTGCGTAGAACAGTAGAACACTTCTGGGAGTGACAAGTAGGACGTCACTTAGCGTCAAAGTTGATTTCCACTCACTCAGCGGGCGACAGGCGGTGACGCCGGCACCCAAAAGGGTGACCACGCTGGGATCAGCGCTGGAAACATCGCCATGAGTTGCCTATACAAGTTATCCTTCCTAACAAGATTCCATGACTCCACTCCATGAGCATTATAAGCATACAAGCAAAAATTAATCATTGTCATAAGATTCCAGGAACAAGGAGGTCGTTCTCACTATTCGCATCAAATACATACAGCCCCGACTTCTGTTAGGCATGGAACACCCCGGATACCCTAGCTCAAGTTTGGAAGCTTCGCTCTTGTCCACGTCATAGTGACAAAAATCTTTAATGTCAACTACTTCCTGCAAGAGCGCTGTTGTGCTATAGCCAATTATCTATATCGCGGTCCTTTACTGCCTAAGATCAGATCCTCCTCTGACCAAAACACAAGCCTTGCAAAATGCTGCGCACAATCTTGATATTCGGTCCTGGGTTCTCTCCCTAATTTGCCCTTTCACGCTCCACCGCCTGCAGAAGCACACAGGCAGCCTTGGCCTTCCGCTTCCAGAGCTCAGGGACCTACTTGCCACCAAGAGGCGCTGCTACTCTCGGCGGAAAACACTTCTGGAAGTCACAAGTAGGACGTCACTTAGCGTCAAACTTGATTTCCACTCACTCAGCGGGCGAGAGGCGGTGACGCCGGAGCCCAAAAGGGTGACCACGCTGGGATCAGCGCTGGAAACATCGCCATGAATGGATGTGTCATAAACGGCTTAGGCCGTCTCAGCGGCTAAAAACAAACCGCTAATCGGCCTTCGAGGATGCGGTGGTGACTCTGTGTGATGTTGCCAACGTCGACGCGACGTTTTCCCACTTCTTGCCTAATTAAGGATAGTCAGCAGCGAGGGGTGTTCTTTGGCTGGGACCCGAACGCGGTCCCAAGAACTGGCGATCGACATTCGCATGAGGATTCACACGTTGTGAGGATTCCGTTGTGACGTAAATAAAGGAGCCTAATTTGACCTGTATCACTGGAATCTATGGAGCATGCGCTTCTTAAGGTGAACGACCACAAAGAAAAATATGGATTACATAAACCTAACTGTCAGCTCCCCCGCACACTGAAAACCTCAAGATTAGTTAATAGCTTTAAGGAGAGTGCACGCGTATAGGCCACTTATCTCCGCATGCTGCTTCTTGTCCAATGCCAACTTTTGTCGCCTTGTTTGTGGTCCTTATACTTCTAAGGAGCAGAGCTGTCATCGGGTCAACCCGAAAATTTTGGAAAAGGAGGCTTTACTCTTTCGGGAACGCTTCTTTTCTCGTGTTTTTTTCTTAGTTCCATTCTAAAGTGTGCCTTGCACCTGTGATCAAAAATCACTCATTCTCAAAGATTGACTGTTAGTTTTAGAATTGTTAGCTTCAGATTTTGGCCATTCCAAAGAATGTCTCCTACTTGTAGAGGCTTGTAGAGGCAGATCCAGAGATTAAATGCGGAGAGCCAAAAGGTCCGTCTCATCCGTCTGCCAAAAATTAATTATTCCTAAAAGTTAGTCACTCAAACTTCCTCAAACCGAGTCCAAAGAACGAATAGCAGGACAAGTGGTTCCACAGTGGCCCCGAGGGATAGTAACCCTTTTTATGGTTGCCCAGAAAAAAGGTTATCCCTTCGCCCCTTTTGTCATCCAAACGTCATCCGCCATGACCAACTAGCGGAACGAACTTCCCCGAAGTCGTTCCATGAAACAAAAATGAGAAAACAAGGAGATTGGACAGAGAGGGAGAGGTGCATGGTTGTGTTGGACGGTCTCCACTTATCGATCACGTGCTCTCTTGGACTTACTAGGGACGCGCTGATACGTCTCCAAAACAAATGAGGCATTAAAAAAGACCTTTAGATCTCAAACATAACAACATTGCCTCTCCTAGGGTTGCGTGGAAAACAGAGATCTCCGTGCACGGACCATTCTTTGGCTCTTCCCATCGGATCTCTGGAACTCGCGACAAGAAAGCGACTACAAGTGGGAGGCTAATGTGGATAACGTCGGCGGAATCTGAGATTCTTAGATTTCCGGACTACCACGGCAAGATGTTTCGGAGAGGGCGTTTTTCCCTTTCTTTGACGCATTAAATAAAACGTTTAGAACACCTTTATATCAGTTGCAAACACAAAAATATTGGCGTCGATGAATCGGGTTACGGTACCACGTAGTTTATTTTATTGGCAAGTGCTCTGCTTAGAGAGCTCTGCAGCCTAAACGGTCCCATTGTTGAGAAAAAACAACAAAAGAACAGTGATTAACGATAACGAGGTTAAGAGTCAGTCCCAGCTTGTTTCGAGCCACATCCTTGGACTCCTCCTCTGCCCAGCGCACCACTCGAGTTCACATCCCATTAGGTCTCTCACGTCCCTCTGATTCTTTGCAACTTATTGATCTAACAACAGGTCAACATCTAACAACATCTGACAACACGATAATCAGCGTCGATGAAAGAGGTAGAAGTATCACGTGGTTTCTTTGAGGGCTAGTGTTAACCATTTGGATGGCATTAACAGAGGGAAGGGTACAACGACATCACTGACGATATAACAGGCCTTGAACCAGGATGACAAAAGGATCAAGTGTCTTTGGAACAGGTTGAAATTCAACATAGAAGAATATCTCACTCAAGCTGTCATTAGTGGACAAAAATGTTTGCGACACCTGTAAGCTGTGACACGATTCGAACCAACAGATAAGCCAGATAAGCAAATGCTCCGCTTGGAGAGCTCCGTCACATATAAAAGAACAACAGTTCCTATCGATAGCTAGGTCAAAAGTCCGTGGTCCCGGCTTGTTTCAAGTCCCATAAACTATCATGGACACCTCCGCCCACCGCACCACTCGAGTTCACATCCCATTAGGTCCTTCTGATTTTTTACAACCTGATCTAGAGACCCATCAAACCAAGAATCCATTACGCTCTTCAGGCCTCTCATCTCCTCGGAGGAGTTCTCCGATCGACGCTTCCTATCAGCTCGTCAATCTACCCGTTTCGCCAAAAAAACGAACCCTCATCAGCACGGATCGAACATCGCTCTCGGGACGCCAATTACTCAATCGGGCCTGAAGAGCGTATGTCATCTACCCTTGTCTTTGAGTGACGCCACCAGCCGGCCTACTGTATCTATTTGTGGCCCGAAGGTCGATTATTTGAAAGGATTAAGGACGATAATCGGACGAGAAGGGCAGTCGCGCGAGAGGCTTCGGTTAATTAGAGGGCGACGCAATTAAAAACGTTTCGCCATGATCAGATTAGGACGCTTTGCGGACCGCCACTGCTCCCAAGTGCGGCCGCCGAGATAAGAAGGAGGAAGGAAGTGGCTCGGGGTCGGCCGAAATAGCCAAGTGCATCCGGGCAGGAGCCTAACGAACATGGAACCGGAAGGGAGGACAGAAGAGGCTTGGATCGGGGAACCTTCAGTCCCTTCAAGCCATCGCTCGAAATTATGGAGAATATCGTCACGATAAAGAGACTTTCCTTAGAGTAGTTGCAGAGATAGTGAATACTGTTTAGCAGCTGATTCTGAATGGCAATTGTAAGGAACATAGCGATTCCTAGAACTGGAAAAACGGCATCAAAATGGTTTATAAGGAAACGATAGGAAATTTTCGCATTACTAAAAGAATCTTCAAAGTGTGCTTAACAAAGTGAGCCCAGAAACTGTCAATTCCATAGCGTTTTCACTGTAAAACCTTATTTTTCTAGAGGACTTTCACCTATACATAGGCACAAACCCTCAAAGTGATGCTATTGTCTCAGCACGCGTCTTAAAGCCCATAGCATGGTCGTTTCTCGCTTTGCCGATCTCAAGTAGAAAACGCCTTGGTTCTTGACAGTGAAATATAAAGGTTTACGCACTGCACAAGTCACACAATGCGAAGTTGGACGGTATACTAAGGCCCAGAGTCAAAGCGATGCACACCCTCGGCGATGCAACCTAAAGCATCGCTCTATTCCCATATACGGTCGCCTAAACGCAGAAATTATACCCAAGACAATGGCGGCCCTGACTTGCTCTGCCAACGAAGCGGTGTCCATCGCTTCGAGCATCGAGGCTGTAGATCTCTCCAGCGTCCAAGTAGCATTGGAGGAATGCAACACGACAGCAGAGGGTCAGGGAAGCTTTATGTACGACCGGGCCTTTGCGATGAAGATCCGTGACCTTGTTATGGTAAGTTACAGCATCCATCACCTTCTTAGTACTTACGCGCTTGGTTTCAGGACACGGATCACATAAAATGGCCCGTCTCAGAAGAACGGCTAACCGAACTGGGCCTGGACCGCAAGACCATGCCACAGAAGCCACTGATGTTCAAGAAGCCAAACAACAAGACCGATGGAGACGAGTGGCAGCGTGTAGGACCCAAGAAGGGGTCAGCTGCTGCTCGAGGCCGACAAGGACCCCGCTTTAACGCTGGAAAGAAGCCTCAAAACAGCCCCCGCGACGTTGTGCTGGAGCGACAGCCCCCTGTTGTCCCTACACACAGAGCCGAGAACGCCTATAAGGTCGTGAAGGACGTGGACAAGATCACGAAGACAGCCAAGGACATCCGCGGGCTCCTCAACAAGATCACCCCTACGACCATGCCCGAGTTGAAGCAGAAGTTCTTGGAGTTTGAGGTGTACAAGGACGATGAGATCAGAGCCATCGTGCTGGACATCATCTTCGACAAGGCGGTGGAGGAGCCGAGGTTCTGTCCCATGTACAGCGATCTCTGCAAGGCCCAAGTGGAGGAAGAGAAGAGCAAGGATTCGACGCAGTCCTTCCGCAGTGGCATCCTCAAAATGGCGCAGAAGACGTTCGAAAACCGCCAAAGTGGAATAGAAGATCTGAAGAAGGAACTGAGCGAAGCGTCCGACGAGAAGAAGAAGGAGCTGGAGATGAAGGTCGAAGAACTCAACGCCAAGGAGAGGAGAAGGATCCGTGGCAACATCGGGCTCATCGGAGAACTGTTCCGCCACGGTTTGATGCCGCCAAAGATCATCTCGTGGTGCCTGATCTATCTCCTGAAGAGGGACAAGGACAGTGTAAGTGCCTCCTTTCACATCTTCCTCTAAGATCACGTTTTTAGGACGGCAAAGACGAAGACAGCGTCGAGTGTGCGGTCAAGATGATCACCAGCGTAGGGAAGGAATGGCCCAAGAACACGCCAACTGACTGTCAGGACATCGACAGCTTCATCGAGCATCTCAAGGCCCGCGCCAAGGAGAACATGTACAGCGCGAGGATTCGGTTCACCATCCTCGATCTGGTGGAGTTGCGAGCCAGGAACTGGGTCCCTAGGACCTCTGCACCGACTGGACCGAAGACTGTCCAGCAAATCCATGAAGAGGCCCAGAAGGAGCAGAAGGAGAACAAGATGGAACGTGAGAAGGTAGGTTATCTCGTGCGTGTGGGTTGATTCTGATCTGTGTGACTTTCAGTTCGAAAACCAGCAGTATCGCAATCATCAGAACCGCAATGTTGCCGGGATCCGTCGAGATCTGCGGCCAATCAACGAGAACGCCCCCATGAAGATGGCCTGGTCCTCGGTCAGGAAAAACGGACACTAAACTAAACTTCGTATGCCTTGCCTGTTGAGATAGGCGAAAGAAATAAAGTATTACTATGTGTGTCGTCTTAGATGGATGAGGCTCCGGTCTTAGATGTCTTAGTGAGGCTCCGGCGTAAGAGAACCATATGATTTTTTTCATCAAATTAAGACTTCATTTCAAAGATCCGCGAGGGCCTTAGTAAATCAACTCCCTGCATCTAGGTTAAAACATTGACCCAAGGGTTCAAGATATCTGCCATATATTCAGAGCTAAATCACCCTTTGTGGCCACATTTTTCGCGAAGCACGTCATGAGCAGAGACCACGCAACACCAGCCTTTAGCCAGCGCGCAAAGAACGGCGTTTGGCCATGAAAAATGGCGCGCCAAAGAGCGGAAAGTGAGCGATGAAGAGTCGCTTTCGGGGGTTGATTGAGCACTTGCCGCTTAGGTAATGAGGGTAAAGATTGAGCGGCGTTTCAAGGGGAACTCGGCCGGAAGCGGACTCAGAGCGTGACTGGCGTTCCATAAAAATAGGTACAATTCCGTTTTATGGCACGATTGGGTTTGACGTGAAGGTAACTCGTGAATCACGTGATTTATGAAAAGCTTATTGGCAAGAACGGAATCTCCCAGAGCTTGTTGCTGCCTCTCTCGACTTCTTGGTGCTCCTTGCCTTCATAGTCGGCGTAGCACTGCTTGTATTCGAAGTTACTTCTGGATCGAGAAACTTATTGATCCTGGAAATGAATAGCCTAGTCTAAGGTTACTCGTGAATCACGTGGTTTATGGCAAGAACGGGGAAGGAAACCATCGAGGGAACCGAGTTTGTTAAACTGCCCTTCCACCTCTCATTTCGGGTTGAGTCTCCCGACCAGCTGCTTATACTCCTCCAGGAATTGCACGAGGTTCGCGTCCTCCATCGAGATGTACTTCAGCTCCGTGTAGTAGCGGTCTGGATACTGTAGGCGGGGGAAGATTGATCACCACCTCGACCATGTCGTCACACGGCTGCTTGTAGATGATGCGCTCCAGAACGTACTCGATAGCGACGATGGACCCTGAAAGGTGGGTTATCTGGGCTAAAGGACAAAGTATTCTTCACGACGATGGGAAACTGGGACTGACGGACACGTTGGAGAAGGACCAGGGGCGAGAGGTCGTTGGACGGGACGCCGTGGTCGGGCCAGCTCTGCCAGTGGATGTGCGTGATGGTGCGCTCTGTAAGATTATCTGCGTGTCCTCTATTCCTTAGGGATTAAACTATTGTGTTTGCAGATTATTCTCACTATCTAAGACATGAACTGTGGGCGAACGGTGCTTACATTTAAGAGAGAGTTTATTAGGTTCAGGATAACACTACAGGTGATATAAAAGGGGGTGTCAAGATGTGGGGAATCTTGGGGATCATGAGTAAAAGGAGATCTTGGAAAGGCCAGGTTTAGTTAGCCCTCTGAAAGCCCCCGGCTAATTCCGTATCTTTCCTAGAACCACATGAAGGACACCCTGCGACTCAGTCCAACAATCCCATGCGACCGCGCCAGTCCTTATTCTTATTTATTGCCAGAGAGAAAGAGAGAACAGAGTAGAGTCACAGATCGGGAGGTCTCCGGCGTGGCCCACTGATGGTCGGGCCGACGCGGGACTGTGCGGGTTGGGTACGGAGCCTAGGCGCGGCATGACACATACATGGGGAACAGGGTCATAGCTTCGGGATGAGCATGCAGGCCGTGCCAGAGCGAGTCAGGCTGTCCTGTGCGGTTAGGAGGGCTTCCTCTTTGAGCTCCACCTTACGCCTAAGCCAACGTTACTAGCAGTCTATCCTCTTCCCTGCCAATATGCGGTCGCCTCTCGATTGTGCGTAAATTGGTACTTCTTGACGTGTTTCGTTCACTCTGTCTAAAAAATACATCCTTCAGATTTTTAAAATGGCACGTTAAATGTTCTTCTAAAACATTCATCTGTGCACCAACGAGCTGCGCGCCTCAACCACGTTTAAGGCAAGGGTCCGCCATTTACAGAAACGTGTAGAAAATTGTTCGGAAAAATTCAAAGCGCAGTTGAAAAAATTAGAGATGAAAATGATTATCGAAGAGATTTTAAAGAGACCATTATGCCCTGTGTACGGTAGGATAGTTAAGCAGTCGGATTCTGGAAAGATCACAGCAGGTCGCCGGCGTGGCCCACTGATGGTCGTTTTCAGCCAGACGGGAACAAGAAGGTCAGTTGTCGAAGTTGTAGGAGGGTTGTTTAACTGCAAGCTGGGAATGACACAGTGAAATGCTCCTGGACATACCAAAGGTCGAACTATTCCTCGAAGACGCATTCTGGTTTCGAAAACAACGTGGGGGGTGACGACGGCCGCGACGACCGAGCGGAGGCCAGCGAGCTACCGTCGACTAGTCTCTCGCTCCTTCGATGGCAGAAAGCGAGACGTCGCGGTCGGCGCTCGCGCGCGGTTTCGTAACTCGATTTTGATTTGTAACTCGATGGTGGGTAACGCAAGCAACAGATAGCCGACGATCTTGATCGTCGCGTCAGGTCTTGACGTGACTCCTCCTCCTGACTTGACTCCACGCTGCGTGTCCGTGAAGCCTTTTTTGATCAGGTGCGAGGACGCGCAGTGGACTCGTTATCGGAGGCAAATGGACGGTGTGAGCAAAATTGGCAGAAAGAACCATCTCGGTTGTCACCAAGCAGCGTTTAACATCAAAGTGGGGCAAGCGTTGAAGCTCAGAAGAATGACGGTAACAGTCAGCCTGATTACTGCCAGCCAGCTAGTGTTGTTCCTCTTTCCTGACAACATCTTGTCTTTCGTCCCTTGGTTGCGACATAGGCCTGGCTTTGGCGAACCTCGCAACAGCGTCTGCAGACCCAAACCCAAATTGTCGAGGTTATTAGCGCTGTGTAACACTAGTGGAATCTGCCAAAAAATGGCGCTATCCAGGAGTAGACGAGAGATGAGGTATAGAACCCCCAAGGAAGCGCTATGAATCGGTATCTTGCTGCAGGTACGATCAATAGAAGGTAAAACAAAAGATTCACAGACTACCTAAGAAAGGGATATCAAGAAGCGCCCTTTCCAGTCTCGATCTGCAAAAGCTCTGACAAGCATATATCTTTGTTCTAGAGACAAAAAAAAAAAAAAAAAAAAAAAAAAAATTATTCGTGTCTAGAGACACGAATTCTCTTCGCTGCCTTGGATTCCCACCACAGATTCACACCAAGGGAACGCCCGTGTTCACCTCCGTTTGCACTCTCCTGCAGGATCCTAACATAACTGTCTCGTAGACAGACAGTGTCTAGCACGGGCGTCCGACGGCTCCATTCGCTCACTGACTCAATTGGTATGTGGTCGGTAGGAGCGGTCGACTCGCACTCTGTCGCAAGCCAAACCTTCAAAGCGCTGCTCTGGACGACGCTGCTGCATGCTGTGAGTGGACAAAGCGCCGCCACTGTCCCGACGCTCTTTGGAGAGATGCTCGCTGCCGCCTTCTTCGCCTCGATGGCCTTCGTGCCCCTCGCGATCGTCTCCTGTGGCTCCAAGAAGCCGGTGAGTGCTGAGCTGCTCCTATAGCTGACTTATGTCTCAATTTAGAAACCACCTCCTGCCAAGGCTCCGGTTGCCCCAGCAGGACTGAATGCTCCTGCTGAGAAACCAGCGGCTCCAGCTGCGGCTCCTGCAGCAGGTAAGCCCGAGAAGGAGGCGGAGAAGCCGAAAGAAGAGGTGAAGGATGGCGACAAGAAGCCAGAAGAAAAGAAGCCCGAGGACAAGAAGCCCGAAGACAAGAAGCCTGAGGAGAAGAAGCCAGAAGAGAAAAAGTCGGAGAAGAATAAGCCGGAAGAGAAGAAGCCTGCGGAGAAGAAGCCCGAGGAGCCGAAGCCCAAGCCAGATTTGAAGAAGGAGGGTGCGGCGCCACCCAAGGCACCGCCAGCGCCTCTCCCTCCGGCGCAGAAGACCGTCCGCAACGAAGAGCCGAAGAACAACAATGACAACGTGGTGTCCAATCCGATCGTCACGCCCGTCACCGACGAGTTCCCCACACAGGAAGAGGCCAAGAAGGACGCGTCCAAGAAGACCAACGACAAGAAGGATGCTTCTAAGAAGGCCAAGGACAAGGACGCTTCGAAGAAGAGCAAGAAGGAGGCACCGAAGAAGAACAAGGAGAGTGAAACATCCAAGAAGGAGGTTTCAAAGAAGAGTAAGGAAGTGTCCAAGAAGGAATCGAAGAAGGACAAGGATGGATCCAAAAAGTCCAAGAAGGAGTCTTCGAAGAAATCCAAGGAGAGCGCTTCTAAGAAGTCCAACGAGAAGGCCACTTCCAGCATCAAGGAGTCGTCGTCGAAGAAGAAGAAGGGCAGTCCGGAGAAGACGCAGAGTGAAGCGCTCAGTCAGAGGAGTCAGAGGACTCAGAAGGAGGCGATATAATCCTGCTTTGAGGTGTGAATAAATGATTTGACACCCTTTCTGTCCCCAGCACCTACTAGTTTCCAAGAAGTGGCTCCTTCCCACCGTCTTTTCACCCCTGCAATGTACTGGGCGCTGCAGATCTCTAGATCACATCTTCTTGTGGCCAATCGCTCCGTGCACCTGCAAGTGACTGTCTCAGGTCTGCTCTTTGCAAAAACGGACCTGTCTGTCTGCACAGTCGTGCAGAACGCCTTTCCTCACTATTGCTGATTTTCAAGGCTCGCAGCCGGTCGACTTCGATCCCAAGCGTTGCGTCCGACTGCTTTGAACAATGGGCTCGTAAGTCTCTGGGCAGAGGCCACTCGTAGCGACGTTTTTCAGAAAGAAACGCAACGCCAGTGCCAACGAGGAAAGTCAAGGAAAGCGAAAGGGCAAATCCACGGCTAGGCGCGGGTGAGTTACTTTCTTAGCTTAAGTACATCCACATGGTTTGCTCCTGGGCTTCAGATCTGACCGGTGTTCCATCACAAAACGGAAGGAAAGGAAAGGTTTTGTAGTGGTTCGTGTGAAACTACGGCTCTATTTTAGTCTTTGGAGCCAACTTAACCTCTGTGATTCCATGTTCATTGGTTCTGGTCAGGGGCAATCTGTCTTCTTGCATTGCAACGTATAAGATCTGAATCCGTCCGTTTCAGTGCTGCATCTCGAAGGAAAACGAGCCGTCCAGCCGCCAAGGACATCTCGATAAAGAGTGAGTCGAGGCATAAGAGGACGAAGAAGATGCGTAGTGAGAACGAGATTCTCAGCAGGCCGCCGGGTCCTCCGCCGGATCCCAAGGAGCAAGCCGGCAGCAAGAAGAAGACCCACCGGAACTGCACAGAGCGCTCGGACTTGCTGCTGTCTCCCGCGCCCACGGCGAGCAAGACCTCGCCGAAGGCGCAAGCGAAGTCCGAGGAGGAACGGTCGGCGGAGAGAGCGGGAGAGAAGATCAAGGAGGAGGAGAACTCGGAAGGTAAGTGCGTTAGGTCCGTGCCAATGTCAGCCCTACTTCAGAGAGGAAGCGCGCCTTGGAGGAGAACGAAGTGTCGGGGTTGGAGGCGGAGGCTCCCCACTGCATTCCCAAGCTTCAGCTGTCCGCCGGGGACATTCTGATCATCAACGAGAAGAAGTTAGTCATCGCTCTAGTGTGGACTGACTCTTGGTTTAGGTTCACCTTGAAGGGAAAGCTGGAAGGCGACTACGGTAGGGTGAACATGGTGGAAACGGAGAAGCCTTCAGGGTTCTGGCTGACGTTCTACTTCGAGTCAAACGAAGCCAAAGTGAAGAGGCTGAAGGTAGGTTGCCCGCGTCCTAGCATTCACTACGCCAGTGTCCTTCAGACGATGAGTACCGTATCCGCGCTGGCCGCCGCCCACGGCCGGAATCACATTTTGCGCATTCTGAACAGAGGAGAGGACAAGAAGCTCGGCCTCAAGTTCGTGACCACTGACGCGGTTCGAACAGGGTTCGCCTTAGTCCGTTGTAACAAAGCTCCTTCAGATCCTGATGACCCTGCCGGAGCTGCTCCACGAGAAGTGTGCCGATGCCTTTCCTCACGATGTGGCGCTCCATCTGTGCCTGGCGACGTTTGAGTGCGTCGAGGACATCCACCAGATCGGCTTCGTCCACCGCGACGTCAAACCCGCGGCGTTTGCCTTCGGAAGGGAGCCCAACGCGAAGAAGATCTTCCTGACGAACTTCGGACTCGCGCGGCGCTACCGTAGGCCCAGAGATCTGTCCCATCTGTACGCCTCGTCGTCCGACGCGCTTGACCTACCGTAGTTGCAGGAGTCGACGGAAGAGGGTGCCCTTCATGGGCTCGGTCACCTACGCCTCCAGAGGAGTCCATCAGCGGATGGAACGCTCCCGGAAGGACGACCTGGAGAGTTGGTTCTACACGTGCATTGAGTTCCTGGAAGGCGACGCTCTGCCATGGAAGAAGATGACCGACCGGGAGCAGGTAGGGGCACCGCTTTGAGGGACAAGTAGCTAAGACCGGTTGCAGATTCTCGCGGTGAAGGAGGCCTTCATGTCGGCCGCGGGGTTTCCCGTAGCCACGAAGAAGTTCGCGAAGATCACCGTGGAGTTCCAGTCGATCGCGCGCCACATTGACTCCCTCGAGTACCGCGCCTCTCCCGACTGCGGATCCATCAAGAAGCTCCTTGAGACGGCCATGGAGACCGCCAAGGTAAAGGTGAGTGTCCCAGAAAGGGATTGATTCACCGGGTTTCTTAGAACGTTTGGTATAGCTAGACCCCTCACTACAGTATCCAGCCTTGTGAGACATTCTTGATTTCAGCCGAACGACGCGCACTTCGCGTGGGACTGGGACAAGATCGCAGAGGACGTGAAGAAACACATGGAGTCCAAGGATGAGAAGCGGAATACGATCTCTCCACCGACAAAGCAGTTGACCATCTCGCCTACGGACAAAGAGGAGGCGACGGACGGCGCAGGGCAAGCTGCGCAGAACTGTGAGCCAACGGCGTCATGAGGATAGCCAAAGGATTCTGACGTCTTCGGTGGGACGGTGTTGTACCTTCCTGCAGGTTTGTGTGCTCGTTGTTTGTGTGTTCTCGGAATAAAGAGAGCTGTCGTCGGGTCGAGCCGAAATCTCGGGTCAATGTTTGGGTCATCGGGTCGGTTCGGATCGAGTCACCCGAAATTTTCGGGTCAATGATAGCTCTGGAGACGTTGTTCAAGAATCAGAACCCAATGGACTTGCTCGTCAGTGGACGACCAGACTTGCACGACGTAAGAAGCGACCTGCACTGTATCCGATCGGAAACCAATCGTGTGTTTTCCAGTCTGTCTGCTGGAAGTTCAGCTGCACCTTCGGCGACAGTGATAAGCGCGTCAACTTACACGGAACACCATCGGACGTAATGTCTGCTAGCTGGACTGCGATAAGAGAAGAAGGGTGTGGTAGGCAACGATAAAGATTGATGTCCAGATTGTTGAGCAAGAAGCTCATCTACACAGAGTCTCCGGTGGCCCAGTTGGATATCCAGGACAGCTTTTAACAAGTATTCTGGTGTTCTTTGTGAAAAACCAGGAATACACCGGCTAGCTCACCGTGAAGTCATGAAGTGCGGCTTGGTCCTAGAACGAGACTCAACTTGCAGGGAGCGACAACGGAGTCTCCTATATAAGGGGACGACGCCAAGCCGAACCTGGTCGATTTCAATTGAGCCCAACTCTCAGGGCTCAAAAGATAACATGCACTCTCCGATAAATCAAAACACATCATAAACTTATAGATAACAGACGGAACTGTGCACTTTTATCTTTATTCCTTTCTACAAGAAGCTAAGTAGCTCCCTTTCAATATAAATGCCGTTCAGTCAACAGCAGATATCAGTTATGACCTACAGCTGTCGTGTGCTACTCTACGGCGCCCTCCTGCTGCTTCCATGGGGCTGCCGTGCTGGAGTATCTCGTGAAGAGCCGAAAGTCGAGATTCTCCATGATGGACATGAAGCTATCCTGCGACAGATCGCGGATTCAGTGCCTAAGGGACCTGATGGACAACGGCTGTCAGGACTAGAGCTCCTGAAGGGGGTAAGTGCTTCTGAATTAACGTCCCTCCTCCAGAACTCCTTGACAAAAGGCTTCAGAATCCTTAGGATAGCCCATGGCCACTACTATCAGATCTCCAGACGCATTACCCTTTTTCTTTGACAAAAGGCTTTGGAAACCCTTGAATGGCCCTTCACCACTCATACCAAGGAGAGGTTGGCTACCATAGGCTCTGCTTCTTGAGACTATATCTAAACTAGGTAAACTGTTGAATTCTGCAGACATATGCGAACCTCCCTGGCGGGCGGACACATGCCGAGCTCGACGAGATCGCGGCCCTCATAGCGGAGCACAAGCGAGTGGCCACCGAGGAAGCGCGGAAGGACGAGAAGGAGATCCACAAGGTCACAGAGGCTGCACAGGTGAGCCCCCAAAGAATGTCTTCAGCTACTTGAGCTGATCCTTAGGACTGGAAGCCTCCTCCGCGGGACTTTCCTCTCAGCGAAGGCGCGATCAACGCCGCTTACGGCTTGGACGACATTCTGGTCGAGGGAGACATACTGATGTCACCGTAAGTGCCAGCTCCTTGGACTCATTGGCTCATGGCTGCCTTTAGGGAGCAGATCAAACACTACTATGGACTGGGTAAGGAGGGAGGCCGCGTGAAGCGCCAAGCCATGAGCGCACCGTGGACGATATGGCCAAGAGGAGTGGTGGACTACGGCTTCATGGAAACGTTTCGTAAGCTCCCCAGAATCGTCTTCTCCACCCAGGAGGTTTAGCTGAAACTGGCCGCGCTGCTGTGCGAGCGGCCATCGCCTTCTGGGAAGCAAACACCTGCCTTCGGTTCAAGTTCCACGCCGACATCGAGAACGCGCCAACGCGGCCGGTCATCAGGTTCTTCGAGGGACCAGGCTGCTGGAGCGACGGCCTGGGAAGGCAAGATGGATTTCAATATCAGGACCTCTCATTGGCGCCTCATTGTCAACAAGTAACACAACTTCTTGTGGACTGAGGCCTACTGTGATTCCAGGTCCGCACAACCACTCACGAGATCGGCCACGCCCTTGGCCTAATCCACGAACAGAGTCGCTACGATCGCGACGACTACATCACCGTCGACACGACCAACATTCAGGCAAGTCCTACTTGGTGACCTCCATTCCCTGGTTTGGTTGCAGACTGACTTAGAAGGAGCCTACAAAAAATTCGACTCAAACGAAACCGAGAACTACGGAAAGCCCTATGACTACCGGAGCATAATGCACTACTGGGACAAGTAAGTAGCCATGGGTGTGCACTTGAGTCTTGATATGATCGGTTAACCATAGCCGAGCTACACTCCATAAGTGACCTAGGCCAAACCCTGAGATTAAGGGACTATATTGCCCTCCCGTTGCTACGCTTAAGCAAGTGGGTCTCTGGAGTCCAACGCAACACCCTCTAATGATGTAGGCGACAATCAGTGCAGCGTTGGAAACGAGTCTTGAGGACTTCAGCGTCTCTTCTTTTGACGTCGTATCTTTCATCGTCATGACATTTACATCTAGCTGCTTGGCATGTAAAATCCCACCCAAAATAGACGTGCCAAAATCCATCACGGCGAAATCTTCAGAAAAAACAGCTAAAATTAGTTGGCTATTGTTCTCCGAAATTTTCTTGCTGAAGAGAGATAGTGGCACCCCAGGGGACTCGCTTACAGCAGACGGTTATTTGGACAGGGGACGGTTATTTCCTAAGGGGCGGTCAAACTCCAGCAGTGCCGAATTAAACCATGGGGTCCAGTAGCATATGAATGAAGGCCGCAGCACCCTAATTTCGGGAAAGTTCAAGGCAGTGACGAGAAGCCCACAATAGATGTGCCACCTAAAGAATAACGAACTCCTCAGCAGAAGCTAAACCTCTCCTTTAGTCTCTGGGCCAAGGACAGCAGCAAGCCCGTGATGTACGCGAAAAACAAGGACTACCAGATGAGCATTGGCTGGTCTCAGCTGCCCACCTACGGCGACTTCTTCATCCTCAACAAGCACTACAAGTGCGAGGCGAGATGCTTGCAAGATAAGATCTGCCAGAACGACGGCACTCCCGAGCCCATGTGCGAAGACTTCTGCCTGTGTCCCAGCGGCTTCGGAGGCAACGACTGCTCGGAACGTCAAGCTCCTTCGGCTGGAACCGACTGTGGCAACGTCTTGGAGGCCAGTGACACGTGGCAGTCGTTTGGCATCGAGGAAACCGTAGGAAACGGACAAGCGGGCGAGGCCAACCTGACGGCGCCTTCGCACTGCACCTGGCACGTGACCGCGCCCGCCGGGAGGAAGATCGACTACCGGGTAAAGTACATCGGCTACGACAAGGACGATAAGGCCTTGTGCGAGTACGCCTGTCGCCATGGCGGGCTAAGCATCAAGGGACTCGAGTCCAACTGGATCACCGAAGGGATGCGTTTCTGCTGTCCTGCGCAGTACAACATCGAGATGAAGACGGCGTCGAACCTTCTTGTCGTCCAGCCCTGGAACGCCCGGAAGTACACGGACTTTGAGATAGAGTACAGACTTGGTAGGTGACTGTTGAGTGGACTTGTGCTCATTGCGACCTTAGACCCAGCTACTACTGAAGTGAACTCAACTGTTGCATCCACAGCTCCTACGACGACTGCTAGCACTACTCCTAGCACGACTACTGAATCTACTACGGCTTCTACGACTACTGAATCTACTACGGCTTCTACGACTACTGAATCTACCACGGCTTCTACGACCACCGAATCTACCACGGCTTCTACGGCCTCTTCTTCTTCTTCTACACCTAGCACGACTGCTGAATCTACTACACCTACCTCGAGTTCAGAATCTACCACCACTCCTACACCCTCTACAACCACCGAAGCTTCTACGACCGTAGAGCCCGTAGCAGAGCGTTTCTTCGGAAAGTACATCCTTGTCGGCACTCCGATGTCATTCGACGATGCCGAGGCTTACTGCGAGACCAAGAACGCCCAGCTACTTGTCCTTCATTCGAAGGGCACAGAGCACACCCTCCACCGGGTGTTCAAGATGTACTGGCCAGATGAATCCAACATCTTCTGGCTCGGCCTGAAGAAGGCCGCCGGGAAGGAGTCGCAGTTCACGTGGGTCGACGGCTCGGCCGTGGACTACGAGAACTGGCCCAAGCGGAAGCCGAAGCCCACTGCCAAGGAGCAGTGTGTGGCGGTAGGTGACAGGGTGTCTTATCTAATCTCAAGATCTGTTTTAGCATTGGGACCCCAACTGGTCGGCGCTTAACTGTGCCTTCCCGTTTTCGTTCGTCTGCAAGAAGCTCTGAAGCGCGAAGACTACTTTTACTGTGTATTTCCCCCTTTGTTGTTCCACTTTCAGCAATTGTTGTTCTATAGATAAAATGATACTTTTGATAGCTATAAACTCTAGCTGGTGGGAGCTTTGACTCTTGTGCATTTCAAGGTGTTTATTCCAGGATTATGACATCTCTCTCAGCGTCATACATTCATTCCAGCACAAATGAAGTAGGATTAATCCCTCTAAAGAGGGACATCTGCATCTCCTTAGGGCCTGCCAGTATTCCCCCTGCTATACGGCTCGGTTTGCAGTCATCCTGCATCATCACTATTTATCCCAATTGAGCGATTCTCAAAGGGAGACGTTGACATCACGGCAACCAGCATGAGGTGGAGGTCCTTCCAGGACACTCTTTATGCAAAGTATGCTACCCTCTGAGCATCGACGCCATGGCGTTGTTCCTGTGATGATAATAGTCTTTTGTTGAGATGCTTGTCCGTGACGTTTCCCTCCGCTTCCTGTTGATGCCCGGCGACAATATAGGAAAAACAAGTAGGGCTGATTATAACGGAACCTACTTCTGAGAATCGTGAAAGTGCCTTTTTCAGCTATTCCTTCTTTCAACGCTCAGCTGCTGGCATAAGCTACCACGGAATAGCAAAGTCTTTTAGCCAATTTTTGGGATGCCGATGGTTGATTTACAATGAAACATCCAGATATGCTCCATCTTGAGGTTCCATGTGTAAGCAGAGATGTGTCCAAGCCAAAGCTTTCGGATCCAAAACCGTCCCTATATCGGAATCGGGACACATATCTATGGACAGCGCAGAACAGGCTACGTTTTACCTTAATCATGTCCAAAGTAAATGAGGGTTCCAGCCAGCCAAGTAGACTTGAACAGCTGGTCAAACAATATCATCTGTTTCTTTAGTAAACAGCGCTGACGCGGAGAACGCTGCTTTATGGTTTATAGTGCTTTGGCTGCTATTTCCAGCAATGAAGTTTGATTATTTTTGGACAAATGTATAGCGAGATGTTAGACGTATTCTCCAGAACCTCAAGTATGTTCTTTGAGGTGTAATTACACTTTCATAAAAACCCATTTCTTAAAGTTTAAAAAAACTTACAGTTTCAGAAAAAATCGCTGCTTCTTAAACATCACTTACATAAGCATTACATCACTAAAGACTCAAAATATAACTGTGCCACTACTAGCAGTAACTTCTGCATTCTCCTACGGCAAACCTCTTTCGTCTTAGGCTTACTTTAGACCTGATGTTTTGCTAATTAAGTTTGCATACGCGAACATCTTTTGGCTTTGGTTTTACGTAGGGCCTCTTAGGTGTTCACCTGCGGACTTACGATCGGATTAGGCCTGGCTAGATTGCTAAAGTTTTTTTTTTCACTCAGCGTCCCGTCAGTTCTTAGACATAAACAATCGATGAGAGAAAACGGCGACAAAACGCCATGAACCACATTTTCTTAAATTGTAAGCTTTCTTCTGAAACTGTAATAAAATGTAGTTTTTCTGAAAGTGTAATGTAACCGTTCTTTGAACTCGCGGTCAATGAATGAGAAAGTTAGGATTATGTTTATCCCATCTCCCAGAACTCTGTCTCGCTTGCCCTCAGATTAACGCTTTTGTCACATCTCCACTTCTCGACCATCTTCACCCGGACAAAGGCCCTGATTGTGCCTTTGATGTTTGGACTTAACCTCCCCAGATATAGATGAACTCACAGGAAGAACTACGATAGGTTATGTTCTCTTGGTCATCTTTGTACTCCTCAAGATCTTGCTCTTGTTATTCATCCTGAGCGTTTAGAATCTGAAATTAGGCTCCCATCAAGAGTTCGCATAAAACAGACCGTTCAAAGTACCCGAGAAAAAGTAGAATTCCCACGTTATCTAGGATATGCAGTTATCAAAGGTCACCAGAACCTTTCCTTACCCTATAAATGGTATTTACCCTGGGTGTATAGTTTACATGTTAAGCAATTCTCACCAGAGCGCACTCACCTATCTGTAAAACACCCCATTTAATGCAGATCTTTCTGACTAAAAACGTTGAAGGATTTGATAAGCCCAGGAACAGGAAAATGGGAAGATAACGCAAAGCATATGCATTTGGCGGAAAAAGAAAAAGTCCGGCTCTGGTGGGATTCGAACCCGCGCCGAGCGTGCCGCAATCCGAGACCATACAAACCTTATTTTTATCGGTTTTGTAGTTCAAATTGACCCTACGCTCCCCCGTGACATGTTGATAATCTACTTGTGACACTCTCCAAGTACTCTTGTAATGCATCATGACCCTTGTGACCAAGTTCACCTTCAAGCGCATTTCAACCATTTCTAACGCCCGAGTTTTTGTAGCTTGTGCCGTGGCGGTGTTGACTGTCCACCAGAGGGCACGGAGTGTATCGTCATTAACTCGCTTTTTTAGAACACAACAATTTTTCGAAAGAAAGGGTATAATTTTCTATTTTTGTTAAAAAGTGCACCGCCACCAATTCAACTCCGTGCCTAAGCCTGTGTGCCCTCCTACAGCAGTATTCCAAGCAAGTATTGGGGTGTGCTTACAGTGAATGAACTAACGAGACGTATTTCCAGTTAACCTCCTTGAAATATGTAGCTGTTTTCCGAAAAAAATCATGAACAGCTGGCTAACCAGGATCTACTGCCTTTCGGCTTCTTGGAGCTTATGCAGTGTTCTATCCTTGCCAAAGACATCTAATGCGTCGCCCACGGGACAGCTGAACATTGCAAACCTCTAAAGATTTTTCACACATCTTAACGAAGATAGCAACAAATGTACCATTAAAAGAGTCGTATGTGTGCCCTCCGGATCTGAGTTTGGCACTTCTGAAGGTTTCTCATTTTCCTGAATCGTCACATGCAAAAGAAGGGCCCAGATGAGGATCCTTTTGAATTGTCCACCAGGATTGAGCTGAATATCGGTGAAAATCAAAGGTCTAGGTGCAAGTATTACAGCACATGTGCCCATACTCAAAATACAGTACGCAAACGACCCAAAATCTATCTGGATATAACGCTTCCATGGCCTCGGATTGCGAGACGATCGGTGCGGGTTCGAATCCTCCCAGAGCCGGACGTTTTCTTTTTCCGCCAAATGCATTTGCTTTGCATTTTGCTGGCTTTTCCTTGTCTATTCCAGCGAGTTTTAGCTCAATCGTTGGAAGACACATCCCGAATGAACATGCTCGAAGATTGCAGTCGCCCGGAACTATCGTAGTGTTCGATACCCAGAAAGTACTTTGCAGAGTGCACGCTTCAGTTAGTTTACGACCAAATTTGTTGTTTGTTCGTTACTCACCCCATAATGTGAACACGTGTTCTATTCTATACATAGCATTAAAGGGCACTGGCCTGTGCAACCTCGGACAAACATCACAAGTTGACCACCCTCCCTCGCCTCCAGGTCCCCACTTGGCTCTCTACACGGTTGTTTCCCAGGGTGGGGTATCTTTACAGGACCCCTTCCCGGATTATAGGACAATGTTGTACGCTGGGTAGCGTCGGTAATGCCAAAAATGAAACTATTTATCTTCTCTTCTCCCTACACAATTGAGCTTATACCCAAATGTTCAGTGAACTCACCACGTTTTTCACCTTATCATCAAAATATCAAAACTTATATCATTCGGCATTTCCGTGGCGATATGACGTGTCCACTATTCTACTAATGAGTTTACTCAGCGTTCAAAACCACAACAAGATTAAAAGCACCATAAATAGTGTACCGGGACATGTTTGGACTGAATCAGGGTGCTAATCAGTCATGTTCCAGGAAACTTACTAGAAATAGCAAACAGCTGGCTAATCAGGATCTGTTTGTTTTCTGCTCCTTATGCATCCTTCAGTTCTTTTAGTTAGGTCTTATTTGTTGCACACCCACACGACTTATGCGAGGTAAAAATGTGTAGATATACGGTAGATATTGGTCTCTAAGCTTCAGTCAGACGTTTTCAAAGGAGATAAGATGATAGAGGCCTTGATGTCTCCTACAACCCTGCCCTTCCTCTTCACCAGAGATCGGTCCCTACTCGGAAGGTTTCGCTCGAGATTTCAGATCGAGATTCCCGAAGTTGCTCTCGACTACCAAAAATGCCCTGATTAGGGCGAAAGCCGTTGACCGGTCTTTGTCTTTACCCTCACTACTTGGCAATGACCTCCTCGCGATCTATGATAGTATCAAGGACCGGAATGGACCTTTGCCAATTAACCAGCAATTACCTGAGAGTTTACCCAGAAATACGTCCTTAACTAATGCCCGCAAAGTCCTCCCAACCATATTGTTTCTCCCAGTTTGTTTTCTACGGCGAACCGCTTTCGTGTAGTACTCTAGTTTAGTCTCCGCATCCACCTGGCGCTTAAAGATAAAAACAACGTCGCCGTCTAAGAACCGCCCACTGTACAACACTGCAACAGCCTCTTGTTTCACCCCTTCTCCAGGCGTTGAACCGAGCTGTTTTCCCTTTTGATCCTATCCTAAGCTTTAAATGTGTCATGCAGTAGATCCTCCCAAGGCTGCTTTAACCCCTTCCTGTAGTAATTAAATAGGGAAAAATTTTAACTGCTCTTTAACTTTAACTGCTCTACCTCAGCTTCCTCTCGGTAAAACGAAAACGTTCTCACTTGTTAGGTTCTGAAATTCCAAGTGAAGTAACCGATATTAAATCGAGTCTTGCGCTTAAACATAATAGCATTTAAGTTTCACATTTCACACAAGCAAAATTCACACCTGGTGGCTTTGCCTATATACAGAAAAGCATTTAAGAAGAGTCTTTCGCTCGGATAAACCATAGACGACATCAAGAAGATTGACTCCAACTGGACATCTATGAGCCGACTTCAATGGGATAATTATTTGAGCCACTACATCTGTATTGATTGAATTAGTGTTATAGAAATAGAAAACCATGGCTCACTCCTAAATTGACTCTTGCTCGCCTGACTGAGAGGGGCAGGTCAAGAAGGCTAAAATTCACCAAAAATTGAGGAAAATTCACACCTGTTGCTTTACGAACAAAGAAATTCCCCCCAACACCTGCTTTTGATGGGTTTTCACCGAGATACAGGCTTCAGAACCTTCTGAAAACAATAAAAGTGCTTCAATCTAAAGGGCTAGAAAATCAAGTGTCACCACGTGGATTGGATGGGCTGAAGTATGCGCCCTACTTCTTGAGAGACTCTTTGTTAACCCACGACTACACGTGTCTTCGCGACCTCCTTCTCCTCTTTATACCCGACCCTTAAGGATTGCGGCCATGAACATCGGCTACGTGTACGTCGGCCTCGGCTTCATCTACATCGTTCCCAGCCTCGTCTGCTTCTTCGTCCTCACGCAGGCCCCACTGGCGCACCACTCCTGCTTCAAGATCATGAGCTTCATCTGCCTGCTGGACGTCGCCAACATCATCTCCTGCTGCTTCCTCGCCGGACTCTACTCGCTGACCGGCGCCACCTACCAAACCTTCCCCAGCATGCTCACCGTCGGCTCCGTGACGTTAGGTAGGTCTCCTCGAGCACTCAGAACAACAGTAGCAGGAATGCACCCCTAATGTAATCACGGTGATTGGGGGAGTTTAACCGTAGTTTTCTGATGACGATTAATTTAGCTCCGAAGAGCAAAACAAAAAGCAAAACCGCTTGTTTGGAGAGTAGCACTATGGAATTTGTGCCCTACTTGACTTGATTACTGTTCGTTTTTGTGCTCGTTGATCTCCTTAAAGTGGGACATTCGCTGGAGAACAGTTTACAGGACAAAGGGCCTTTGTCCCAACACAATAGCGCAATAGATTTATCCTAGATTATGCGATTATGTGGTTGCTTTCTAGATGGGTGCCGCTAGGTTTTCCTATATCCTTCTAATAAGGCTACGTTCATAACCACCTGCGACGAACGTATGCGAATTGGAAAAAATAAAAAAAAATTGAAAAAAAAGAAAAATGGCACTTTTGATTTTGACGGTGCTGCCAACACCGCTTGGGTGTTTGGATACAGCAAACATTATAAAATCACGACAGCAACTTCCGGTTACGAACGCATCAAAATCACAACCACAAAATATGGTGTTCATAACTGATCGTAGTCGTAGTCGTAGTCGCAGGTGGTTATGAACGCTAGCAAAACCTCACAACACTCTTCTATAAGCTAAGAGGGTTGATTAAAACTATGTGAATGCGATCTCTTGGAGTTGCGCAGTTGCGCAGAGATAAGAAGCTACAGCTAGCTAACAGTCTCAGAAGAGTCTTTACCATTTATCACCTGAAATGCTTCGGAACACCCAAAAGTCGTATTTCACGCCAAGCCAAGTGGAAAGAAAAACACGTGAGTAATGCGCCGGGCGAGACGGCGGGGTGCTTAATACGTTCGCAACACGCGACCTGTCCACCTTAGAATTAGAGTCGTCTCGGCGGCCACTCGGCGACAAACGGAGACAGCGATGTGGGTGTCAATAAACAAACGCTTTCACAAGATAAGATGGAGTCCACTGGCCCTTGCGTGCAACAGAGTAATCCTCTGGCCTATCCAGCTCTGGTCTTGACTACAGTGACCTTGGAAGGCAAATTAGAGTCTGCTACGAGCAGTAGGAGGTACTTTAGAAGGGAAGCTAAGAAAATGGGTTCCTTTGCACGAGTCTCTAGAACTGCTTGGTTCCAGCCCTGTGGGTCTCCTACTGCTTCCTCAACATCGTGCTCGCCATCAACCGCCTGCTCAACTTCTTCTCCAAATCCCTCGAGGCGGCCTTCTTCAAGAGGAATCGTCTCTACTTGTGGCTCTTGGGGGCCGTCCTAGCCGGCGTCCAGATGATCATCCCCTTCGACGGCCAACTCTTCTACCACTACGACCCCACCATTGGAGGCTGGAGGTTCGAGCTCCGACCCGAGGGAACGGTGAGTAGCGCCTTGTCCTTAGCTTCTCGAGTTGGGATAGAGCGTTCCTTAAAGCAGCCGGGTCTCACCACGAACTTAGGTCAACTACCGGCACATGACCATCAACATCGGCACCTTCGCCGTGCTCCTCTCCCTCTACTCGGTCATCATCTACTTCATCTGCAAGAAGAAGACGCCCGACAACGGAGCCCAATCCATGGTGCGTTCCTTTTCCACTCGGGAGCCTGGAATCTAATCGTCCATTCCAGGCGGCGATGCAGCTGGCGGCGATCTGTGGCTTCGCGATGGGCGCCGACATCTTCTGCATCATCGTCCAGAACATCGAGCGGCCGTCCACCGCGCTCTGCCACTTGGCCAACATGTCCTGGCAGCTGGCGCACGGCGGCACCGGCTACGTCTGCCTCTTTATGAACCGCTCCATCAGGAACTCCGCTCGCAATCTGTTCAGGAGCCAGTGCCCCTGCTTCGGCTGGCCGAAGCCTAAACCCCCTAGCATCGTGGTGACACCCACACAGGTGGCGCCTGTCTCCGTGTATGCTATTCCCGAGTCCACTACTGTCGCCTACCACAAGTAGCATGCTATCACTCAGCCTCCACGAGTTCTATAAGCCCTAGAGGGTTCTCTGAAGAACTCAGGCCTCGCCTCGCCCTTACCTTTCAGCTCTGTTCCTGTGGTTGGTCTCTGTGACAGAGTAAAACAGATAATAAATCCATCAATTGAGTGGCCTCTAAGTTCCACCGGTACCCACACAACTGATTCTTCAAGATCTTAAGTCAGCAGAGCTTGAGGGATACTCTGAGCGATGTCCATTGGGACGCCATTGCAACGTCACGATGAACCCTGGTTTTCAGCTCCTAGAGAGATGAGAGGGGATTGGACAGCATCAACCTCTACCTCACTAGGTCAACAGAGGTTCTGTGTCCAAGATGGAACGAAGGCCAATTTCCGGGTAGCAGATGCATTGAGGGCTCTACTTCTACCCAAAGAAGGCCAACTCACTGTTACCATGTGGATCCAGAGTATAAGGAACAATTTCACTTTGTATCGATGAGTAGGGCAGTTATTTTCAAATATCCGAGCGGTACGCAAACAACAAAAGTAGCAACAAATCGACCACGTAATGGCGAAGTTCCGCGTCGGCTCCTTACTTCCGCGATGCCCCCGTTCTGTGACTTTGCGCATCCGCAACGCACCGAGGCAAAAAAAAAGTTATTTCTCTTCTCCTTAGGAAACAAGCAGAGCAGTTTGGTCACGAAAGTACAATCTCGGCTGTGCAAGGTCGTTTGGCGATCTCGTTCCAGCGCGGATGTGTCGGTGTTTCGAAAGCTTTTTCCATCTTTATAAACATGCTGCTCCCATAAACTCTGTTCTATCCTCTTCATCTTTTAGCTTTTAGGACGTCGTTTCGCATATTTTTATTACATATTTGCCTACAATTAGATATGGTCCGATGTTGATATCCTTCGCTTAATTAGGTCTTTGGGTGGCTGTTAAAGTCCGGAAATTTGCTGAAATCGTATATCAGCAGAGCTTTAAGTTTAAACTGGCAAAAAAGTCGTCCGAACCGAGATTCTGGGAGCACTTTCAAACCCAGAAGTATGATCACTCTGAGGAGGGCATTTTCGTTATGCCATTGAAAGTAGCGCCTTTTCCGAGTAATATCGCTTTTTTGTTCAGATTTTTAGTTAAATTTCAGCCCGATTTGGTTATAATATTCATAGAAAGACGAGTAAGCCCCGAAAAAGGTTTTCTGGATCACTACCACCTGCACATCAAGGCTCTGGAGATAACCATTGCAGCCACATAACAGAACCTTTGCATTTTTATTTTTTTTTTTTATTTTTTTAATCCGGTCCATCGTCGGATTTTCCATTCTTATTTTCCTCTGTTTATCGCTGCCTACGCCTGCAGCCTCATGTATCAAACTCCGGATACTGATCGTTCTTCGGGCTAAAAACGTGTTATCTATGCAAAACGCGTCGGTCAATGGGATTATCCTGGAACTTCGTTCATCACGCTGTCATGCTCCCGATGACGTGATACCAGAGGCACTCAAAGAGCGATCGTCCCGCGCCAGTACAAAAGCACTCTTGCCACTCCGGGTCATTCCAGTGCAGCCCTCGACTCTTCCCAATGACCGCCAAAGCGCCTCCCAAGAAGCCGAGCTTCACCTTCGCCGACAAGACGAGATACGCGATCCTCGTCCTCTCGACGCTCTGCCTCAGCATCATCCAGTCGAACACCCTCACCCTGAACTTCACGATCATCTGCATGGGACCTCCTTCTTCTCAGGTAAGACCAACTCCTTCTGATCCCTTTGGCTCACTCCACTTGAAGAATGGAACCATCGAAGGAGACCTAGACGCCTCTCCCTACGTCTACTCACCCTCCCAGAAGAGCCAGCTCTTCTCGATAGTCGCTGTGGGAGCCCTGGTCGCCGTCTACCCGACCATCTGGCTCATCCAAGTAGCTCCCCGGAATTTTAGCCTTCTCTACTCCTAAAATTTCAGCTCTTTGGTCCACGCAAAGTAGTCTCCGTTTACGGCCTAGTCTCCGCCCTATCGACCGCCTTGATCCCCTTATTCGCCTCCTGGGGCTTCTACTACTTCTTAGTCATGAGATTCATCCAGGTATCCAGAGCTCCTTTTTTTGAAATCCCACGTCCTTCTAGGGCTCAGCGCTGTCCGTGTGCCTGAACGTCATCGGCTACGTCACCGGACACTGGTCCATGCTGAAGACGAACGCCCTCTTCATCGCCTTCCTCTCCTGCTTCTACCAGGTTCTACCACCCTCTCCCCGCCAAGGTCCCACCGCGAAGGTTTCAGTTCGGTCCCATCTTCACGATGCCCGTGTCTGGACTCCTCTGCGAGTCTTCTTTCGGCTGGCCGTCCGTCTACTACCTCCACGCCATCATTACCGTAGTCCTCTTCGTCCTCTTCTACTACTTCTACAGGTAGAGCTTAAACCCAATGTTTGGCACCCTCTCTGCAACCAACCTCTTTAGGGACGTCCCCCACATGCACAGGAACGTCAGCGAGAAGGAGCTAGGAAAGATCCAACGCGGAAAGGAAGGAACGCCGCAGAGAGAGCCAGTGCCCTACAAGGCCATCCTCACCTCGCACGCCATCTGGGCCTGCTGGGTGGCCGCCATCGGCAACTTCATGGGCGTCCAGCTGACGATGCAGTACTCCCCTACCTACTTGAACAAAGTGAGTCTCGTTGGTTTTGCCTCTTGTAGAGCTCATTGGAGTGAAAAAAAATGTTATGCCCCCGGGCGGGATCGAACCCGACCCTAGAAACTGATAATTGGAATGTCAGAGCATGCTAGATCTGCGCTAGACTTCTTCATCCTACTTCTTGCCTCTACCCACAACACTCTAGGTAATGGGCTTCCCCGTGGAAATGACCGGCCTCCTCGCCGCCATTCCCCAAGTCTTCACCTTCATCACGAAGATCGTGGCGGGGCTCATCAGCGACAAGGCCTCCTGCTGCAGCCCGGTGGCCTCCGTCAAGATCTTCAACACCATCGCCGTGGGTGGCATGGGAGTCTTTTGCTTCGGACTGGCCTTCATCCCCAAGTACCTCCCCACCCTCTTGGCTCCCAATCGACGCCTTTTAGGTCGGCGCCCTTCCTCGGGCTCGTCTTCTTCTACGGCGCCTGCATCATCCTCGGCTTCAACTGCGGCGCGTTCTTCAAGAGCTCCCAGATCATCGCCAGGTACGGTAAAGCTGGGTGTTGGGGTTTCACTCTCCCTCCTTCTCAGGCAACACAACCACTTCATCATGGGCAACAACTCGTTCATCAACTGCCTCTCCGCGCTACTTGTCCCCGTCGTCGTTAGCGTCTTCGTCCAGAACGACACCGTGGAGGAGTGGTTCTGGGTGTGGATGCTCCACGCCATCCTCCTCTTCGTCACAAACGCCTACTTCTGCGTCTTCGGGAAGGCAGAGCCCGCCGAGTGGACGAAGAAGAAGCCGACGGACACAGTCGCCCCTGCCTAGATATCTCATGTAATATATCTTTCCGGAAAAATAGAAAAAAAAGCTACAAAGTAGAAGAAGACGGTAGAAAAAGCTAAAGTTGGCTTCTTATGGACAGAATCCACTATCCTTCCACACAAAGCCACTGACCTCTACCACAGAAGGCGAAGAATTCATCACACAGTTTATTATCTCACTTTAACATACAATATTCACATCTTCCAATTCAACGGCGACGAGAAGGAACCGAGCGGCGCTTGAAGCGTCCACGGCTATCGCGAAGTCGAGGAGCAGCCTTGCGGGTCGCCGTCTTCTTCTTCTGGGTCTTCGCGACGGATCGCTTGATGCTACGAGCGGAGCGCGAGGTGGAGCGGGTCGACTTGCGGACGTTGTTGTTCGTCTTCGTCTTGCGAGTCTTCGAGGTGGAACGCGTCGACTTGCGAAGGCTCTTCTTAGAGGCAGAGCTCCTGGAGCGGCGGCTGAGGCTTCGGGAACGCGACGAGCTGCGCTTGGCTGCAGCGGCGCTCAGACGGCGGCTTCTACGGAGAGACACGGAGCGCGAGCGGGAGCGAGAGCTGGAACGCTTGGCCGCGGCGAGGCTCAGACGGAGACTTCTACGAAGAGGGACGGAGCGAGAGCGGGAGCGAGAGCTGGAGCGCTTGGTCGCGGCGACGCTGAGACGGCGGCTTCTGCGGAGAGGCACGGAGCGAGAGCGGGAGACGGAGCCAGAGCGAACGCTGGAGCGAGACCTGGAGCGGGAGACGGAACGAGAAGAACGCTTCTAAAGAAGAAAGAAATGAACGAAGGCTCGACAAAGGCACTTACCGAGACCACTCGGGACTTTCCACCGGTCGACTTGCGGCCACTCATCGTCTTCGGACCGAGGCTCTTGGACCGGGGAGTGCGGCCCACGGAGCGCGACTGACGCTTGGCGACGGTCTGGGAGCGACTTCGGGGAGCCTTGCTGGAGCTAGAGCGGGAGCCGGAACGGGAGCGGGAGACGGAGCGAGCCATCGGATCAGTTCAGTTGTGATCTAACGACCCCTGACACCCCTTTTATTTCCTTCGTCAGACAGTTCTGTCTGTCTGGGATCCGTCTACTGTCTGTCTGACTAAATGAACTTTACGGTCACGTATCACCGAGGAAAGAGGCCACACAGATGTATTCTTGTGGGAGCCATCAGTGTCCGGCTATGTCTTCTTCACGGCGATCTTCTTCAGCGCTACTGGGCTGGCCAATGTTCCACGGTAGATGTTGCTGAAGACGCCGGTCAAATTCAAACGAAGAGTCGCCATCTTGAGCTGAAAGAAGCCAGATTTATGAAGGCTGCTGGCAATGGAAGGACCACTATGAACTTCTGAAGGGTCACTTTCGATCTTACAGCGATGTGCCCGCGATACTTACCTTCCAATTCGTCTTCCTTCGTGTCTTTCCATCGACCGATTCCTACAAGACTCGAGGCTAGAACTGCTGCAGACAGTCCTTGCAGCCTGGCGGAGCACGACCGCACAGGACCTCCAACATGCAGACCAGTGAGACGGAGGAGCAGACAGCAGCCTCCTGCTGAATCGAGGTCTCCAAACGCCATTTCATTGCGAGGTCTCGTCTGGAACGGTCGCACCAGATTCCGCCGGCGAGAGTGAAACCAATAATGGAGGAACAGATTCGAGAGCAAGACGCTTGCATGCTTCCCGAGAAGAAGCCCGTCAAGGTACGTTCTTTCCATTCCCAGCTCCTTCTACAACTCTGACTTCTTTCAGCTCAAAATGGCGGCTCTTCGTTTACATTCGACTGGCGTCTTCAGCAACGTCTACCGTGGGACGTTAGTCAGCCCAGGACCGCCGAGGGAGATCGCTGTGAAGAAGACTTGGCCAGATGTAGGCGGCTCCCACAAGAACCTGGAACTGCTGATGTTGGCACGGATCAGTCGGGATCGCCACAAGAACATCGTCCAGGTGTTGTTCACTTTCCAAACCACGGGTCCGGATAATAAAGTACGAAGAAGGTCGAGTTTTTACCCTTGGTAGGACTGAGATTCAGCTTGGATGACTTCTTCTGAGTCTTAGGTGTTCTGCTTGCCATTTGTGCCTTGAAGCTTCCAACCATGATGCCCTACCATTTCAGATCTGTGAAAGTATGGTGTTCGCCTTCGTCCCCGCCACTCTGGCCATGATGGTCAAGGACATCGGACCTCCCCACAACAACCTCACCGACGTGAAGCTCTACACATGGCAACTCTTCAACGGTCTCTACTACCTGGCCAAACGAAGGATCGTCCATCGCGATATAAAGCCCCAGGTTGCGCTGGAAGTCGCTTCTAGCCTCACCGAATACTTCAGAATCTGCTTATAGAGCCGACGACCGGAGTTCTCAAGATCGCCGACTTCGGGTCGGCGAAGATCATCAAGCCGAACATGGAGTCCACTGCGTACCAGGTCACTCGCTTCTACCGACCTCCCGAACTGCTCTTCGAAGCCACGAACTACACGACTACGGTAGACATCTGGTCAGCCGGATGCGTCGTCGGAGAGATGCTACGCGGCAGTGTGCTCTTTCCTGGTCAGTTTTCGAAGGAACCTTCTTGAAAACAGATCCTCTTTTCAGGAAACTGCCCGAAAGACCAGTTGACTCGAATCATGAACACCATCGGATCTCCGGACGGCGACGAAGTGATAGCCATGCACGCCCCCGTGCTACTGGAGGGCGAGCGCATAAGACCCAGCGGCTTCTATCGACTTCTGCCCCACGCTACCCCGGAGTGCATCGATTTCGTCCAACGAATCCTCGTCTACCGTCCGAAGTATCGTCTCCGCGGCCGGGAACTACTTCTTGATCCCTTCTTCGACGACCTCTTCGCCCCTGGGAAACGTCGTAGGAACGGACAGCTCGTCTCCTCGATCATCACCCCGGAGGACATTCAGAAACTACGGTAAGTGGCTGCCTAACTGTGAGATCGTCTAATCGTTGCTTCCAGGACTCCGAAGAGGCACAAGAAGTCGAGAAACCTGGAATTCCTCAAGCTGCGGACGATGACGTGCCAGAGCGAATCCACTTCCGCCAAGGAATCGAAGTAAATGTTTAACCAGTATGAAGACCATGCTTAGGAGGTGTAGGGGACAAGAGATGCACGCCGAGATGCTCCGCAATTAATTCGTTTCCTCCAGAAACGCTCTGCTTCGCTAACCACGTCTTCGATTGGCACAAACCGGTCTTCCGCTAAGTAGGCACGTTCAAAGTTCTCCCTCTTTGCAGCTGACCACGAACGCGATGTTTTGACGACGTTGTTTTCGCCGCTCTGCTCGACTCCATTCTGGTTGTGTGCAAAGGACAGCGGCACTCGTATTTTGAGTCCTGGGAATCGCTCAGTCACCTTTTGTTTGTCTGTGACGCCAAGAGTCCACCGCTTGTCGATCAGTTGCAGAAGTGCTCCCTTTGCATTGGCTGGGTGTCAAACATGCTAGAGCAAATCTCTCCACGTTCTGCTTGTTTGAGTCCGTATCCTAACGTGATTCTGAGAGTTCGTAGTTCTGCCTTTCGACTCTCATTTCAGCGACCTTTCTAGCATCGGACTTCTAAAGACATCCTGACGAACTGTGGCCTTCGTTCTTGCTAGATGAGCAAACTAAACAGTCCTAAACAGCCCTATTTTAAACTCCTATCCATTCGTGAGAGATACACTGAATGTCAAAGAAGTTGTTTTTGACTATCTTGGCCTTAAAAGAACCTCGCAAGATAAGGGGCCATGGAGAAGCTCCAAGGATGTCTTCTCCAAGGATCATAAGCTAACAGAAGTTGTTTATCGATCACTTGTCCTTCTCTTTTTTCGGTGACGCGGCCTTTCCGCCGCCTGTCCTTGCACCGAGCACAGAACAACAAAAGTGCTCGGATTCCCTCCCATTCTTCAGTTGTTTGTTGATTGGACCCCAAACTCCGCCGCATTTCTAGTTTGTGTTTTGCATGTGTCGCTGACAGCGTGCTACATAAAGCGTCGTTGTCGGCGCCGCCGAGATCGGGAAACCCGAGTCTCTCGCTGGCTTCTGGCTGTGTATGTACAGGATCTATCGATCGTCCGCCGACGTTCTTCTAAGGTAGACTTGCGGAGACGTTCCGAGTACGGTGATCGGTTTCAGGAGCAAGATGAGCGGTAGGTGCGTGCTCCAGTGGCGTGGATCTTCTCTGTTTAGACGTTTTCCCTGCTCGTCGGCAGGCGGCCACTAGGCCGGAGGACCTTCACGTGGAGAAGCTGTGCCACGTGGACGACATGAAAGACGGCGAGTAAGTGGCTGGGTGGGTTCCATAACTAGGCAAAGAGTTAGGGCCCTGTGAGTTTCTCGTTAACCGGTGAAAAGGCCCTTAGATACTCAAACTATGGACAGCCCTGGGATAGAGTGGGACCCTACAGCAGCCTAAGATAAGAGACCCTTCAGGCTCCGCGAGTTTATCGTGAAGGAGAAGCCAGTGGTGGTGGTCAAAGACGGCGCAAAGTTCCTCGCCATGGGAGGCCGGTGTCCGCACTTCGACGCGCCCATGTGGTGGGGCACCTACGCCAACGGGAAGCTCCGGTGCCCCTACCACGGAGCTTGCTTCGACATGAAGACCGGCGACATCGAGGACTACCCAGGGCTGGACTGCCTACCCAGTTTCCAGGTACGGTCTTGGGAGCGAAAGCGGTAGGAACTGATGGTCCAAACTGTAGACGAAGATAGACAACGGTGACGTGTTCATCATCGCCAAGAAGGAGCAGCTGGCGGAGCAGAAAAGGATCAAACCGATGGTCCCCCCACAGGCGATGGTCCAGCGCGCACCGATCGTCATCGTCGGCGGCGGTCCTTCGTCCCAAGTGTGTGCCGAGGTGCTCCGCCAAGAAGGCTTCCGCGGGGGCATCGTCGTCCTCTCGGCGGACAAGTATCTTCCCTACGACCGCGTCCTCCTCACGAAGACGCTCGCCGCCACTCCGGACAGGCTCTGCTACCGCGACGAGAAGTTCTTCAAAAAGCACCACATCGACGTCAGGTACGGTAGTGGCTGGGTGTCGATGGCTGGAACGCAGTCATGCCAGATGGCCGAGTGGTCTAAGGCGCTGCTCCGAGCTGGAAGTCGTAGGTTCGAGCCCCATTAGAGGGACTACTTTTTTTCTTATCTTTTTCTGCCTTCTTTGGCGCCAAGAACGCTTTCCCCTGCAGGCTGAACTCTCGAGTGGTCGGGATCGACGCCGAGGCGAAAACGGTGCGCCTCCAGAGTGGCGACCGAGTCGAGTACTCCAAACTCGTGCTCGCTGTAGGTGGCCAACCGAGACATCTCACCGTGCCGGGACACGACCTGCACGGCGTACGGTACATCAGGCAACTGGACGACAATGCCACGATGGACGTGAAGGGAAAGAAGGTGGTCGTGGTGGGCGCCTCCTTCATCGGCATGGAGTCGGCGGCCCTTTGGCGCAAAGAAGCCGCCAGTGTTACCGTAATCTGCAACGATTCGGTTCCCTTCAAGAAGACGCTGGGAGAACCTGTGGGCCGCGCCGTCATGAAGATCTTCGAGGCCAACGACGTCCAGATCGAGACGAACAGCTCACTCTCTGCGCTAGAGGGCTCGCACGGTAACGTAACCCACGTCGTGCTCCAGGACGGACGTAGGATAGAGGCCGACGTGGTCATCGCAGGGATCGGCATGATTCCCGCCACGGAGTTCCTGAGAAGCAGTTGTGTCACCGTGGACAAGCGGGGTTTCGTGCCCGTGGACGAGAATTTCCAGGTGCGTTTAGTGGATATTTGGACCAGTCAGGGAATTCAATTCGAGACCTGAAAAGGACCCATATTGCAGTGTTTGTGGGTCCCGCCACGATATTGGTTCTTTTCTCTGACACACAGCTTTTGATGCATCTTGAATAGATTCCCTGAGGAATCATTTGATCTAAATACACCCCACACCCCTACCACCGAGGTTCCAGACGAACGTGGCCGATGTTTTCGCGATGGGAGACGCGTGCGCCTTCCCGCTGCCCTACTTCTCCGGACACTCCGGCCCCGTGAACATCCAGCACTACCAGATGGCGGAGATGCACGGCCGAACGGCGGCGCAGATCCTCGCGGGCAAGAAGACGAAGCTCCACTCGACGCCCTTCTTCTGGACGCTCCTCTTCGACTACCCGGTCCGCTTCGCCGGCTACTCGCCCGACCTAAGCGACTACATCCTCAAGGGCGACGAGGCCAGCGGGAACTTCAATCTCTACTACTTCAGGTAGGCCCCACACATGAGGATTTAGCCCACCAGCTGCTTTGGTTACGCAGCCTGAACATGTCTATCTGAGCCTCTTGATTCTAGGGAGAACAAGGTGGTCGCCGTGGCCAGCTCGGGTCGGGAGAACTCGCAAACGGTCCCCTTTTTGGAGCTCTTCCACAAACGACTCCCGGTCACCCGCGCGCAGGTTGAACAGTGAGTCTCGATGGGAAGAGCCTGGCTGTCACGTCGAATTTTAGGAACGAGACGGACACGTGGCACCACTTGTTCTAGAAGGCACTCCTTGGACGCAGGATTCAAAAATCGAAAGTTGTATATATGTTAATAGGACCTCATGAGAACACGACCCTCAATCGCCTCTTCCTGTTTACCCTTTCCCCAAAGCACTGATGCGATAAGTAGTTTGTTTCTTGGCAAATAAATCACAACAAGGACAACAATACATCACGTAGAGGAGCGCGTATCCTAGAAGCCCTCGAAATGGAGAAGGCTAGGACGGATGGACGCTTTGAATGGTGTTTATACCTTTCCCTAACAGCGAGCGACTTTTACCGGTTGTGTATTGAACAAACATGCTGCTGCATCTGACTTTTGAGTTTTGCACAGCCCTGACCCACGGATCAGGCTACAGTAGACCACACATTGTGAACGAGGCGTGTCCGGTGTTTGTTCCATGCCCAGTGACGCGGCCAAGTACCAACTGCATCAAGGCGACAATATTGAGTCAGAGAAGCTGTTGTTAGCTTCCCACAATGTAGAAGAAAAGGAGCGATGGAAATGGACTTGCAAACCGAGCATTGTTCTGTCTGGGACCGAGACTACCGCGTAGGTGCCACGTTGTTTTGGAGCTGTGTGGGCTCCACACCCACACACCAGGATCAGTTAGCGAAGAGATAAAAGCCTCTTTTCAAAGTCAAAGTTTGCAATGGCTTGCGATGTGAGGAGCTCACTGCTAAGGGTTAAAAAAGGCTTTTATTGGGGACACGGTAGTGGACAATTAGGGCCTCAAGAGCAACTGCCGGGACCGATGTCTTAGCAGCAATTCCAATAAGGGTCCGATCGAACAGGACTTCGATCTTCCTCTCGTCTTCCTTGGCGATCCCGATTTCTGGCACAATATCTCCTTGCCAAGACTCCGACCTGCGAGATATGTGTAATCTTATTCACCTTACTAAAAGGATCCGACTCTTCACGGTGGCTCTCAAATGACAGATTGGTGTTAAATCGTTGCAAAGGCAGCTAACTCCCGAGTGGTATCCAAGGCTTTTATTGGGGACCACTGGTACACGGTAGTGGGCAATCAGGGCTTCCAATTGCGAAGCTCCAGCAACTTCAATAAAGGTCCAATCGAACAGGATCTTGTCTCCCATGACGATCGCTTTCCTAAAAGGATCCGACAAAGACAATTACTAAAACAGGTGGTATCCATCGTCCACAAGATCCATTTCCCAGCTACCGTCTCCCACACTCAAGCAAGCCTCCATGGTTTTTTTTCTGTTGTTTTCAAGCGTGAGCATCGCACAAATTGTGCAACTACGTCAGCGTCCCAAGAAAGCACCTCCTCCCGGTGTTGCCCATTGTCTCCTGTTTTCGAGAAAGGTTGTAGCTGTTCTCACGACGTCTTCTTCAGCTTCGGTTCAACAACCACTAAGGCAACTTACTCACGGTCTACGCTTCTTGCGCAAAACAGCGAAGGTCAAGGCTAAGCAAAACAAAGAGTCAAGAAAAACAAGATCGCCTTCGCTCCGGAGGCGAAGACAAGCATTGTAGGTATAGCAGATATGAGCACAACAATTTCAGTTAATTGCATCCAATTGCGAAGCTCCATTGTTTCCTAAGTCATTACACAATTTCAATTGACAACCAGAATCTTGTTATCTTAAATCTCTCCTAAAGAGCCTGTTTCAATCGATCACCAGCGCTTTGATAATCCACATCACTGAATCTGGCTCCAAATCCTTGCGAGAGTAGAGCAACCTGTCCAAACGATGTTTAAAGTCCAGAACCTTGATTTTTCGTTTGCTCCAAATCAGCGCCAGCCTGCCAGAGGCTTCAGGACTACGGTATCCCTAAGGCAAATAAAGTTTTCTGCGTTAAAAGTTGCTTCTGTTCTACAAAACTTTATCGGAAAAGTAGTGCCAAACGTGATGGTCACTGATGGTTTCTTATTTTGCTCCTTTTTTGCTGCCTTTGCGTTTACTTACTGTAGGCTTCAGGCAAACATTACTCTGGGACCCAAAAGTAATAACCAAAAACACTCCGCTGTCCACTGTTTCAATCCCTCCTGAGATTAGATCGCGGATAAATGAGCAAGCATGGCCGAGTTCTGTTTTCTGGTTTTCTCACGTCTAATTGAGCTCCTTTGTTTACTGTAAACCTCAGGCACACATTACCTGCTAAACGAAGGAAATACGTAAAATAAGGAAATCTAAGGACACAGCGTTGTTTAACCGGCTGTTTTGCACGGAAAAAAGTCATGTACCATAAAGTCGTTAAGTTTAGAGCCTGGTCGCTTTGCGGAAGAGAAAACAAGTCCGTTAAACACCCAGATTCAGCTCATCCAACACGTCACCCCAGAAATTGCAAGGATTTGGTGAAGAATCGTGCTTGGATGGTTGAACAAGTAAAAAAGGCCTTTTTTTTCCGCTCACCGAGCTAGATACTTGTATGGTAGGTAGATACTCACCTTGAAGAACTGTTTACTGGGTTATGCCGGGCCAGGAAAGCCCTGGGACCCAAAGGCAATCAAAATCACTCCGCTGTCCACTTTCAATCCCTCTTAAGATTAGATCGCGGATAGGTGGGCAAGCATGGCCGAGTCCTGTTTTCTGTTTTTCTCACGTATAATTGAGCTCCTTTGTAACTACTTTTCCGCACTGGCACAACACCCTCGTGTCCCTAAACCTAGTCCTGCAGTGTCTGAGTCCCGTTTTATCAACAAATAATAATAGTAAGGCGCCAACTCGATTATCATAGGTGAGGTGCGCTGACGGTCAGCACGCGCGTCACGCGCTTCTTCTTGACGCCGAAAATCTTCAGGAAGCCGAAGAAATGCTGGATAGTCGCCTCGCGGATGGACCGGTTCATGATAAGGCAAGCGTATCCGGTCCCGCCTGGAACAGAGCAAAAGGGTTATAACAGTTGACTACCGCACTGAAGGTCCCAGGTTCGAGTCCTCCTGCGAGCTTTTCATTTCCGATAATTTGACTTTTGCCAAGAAGCTTTCTAAGTGACTCACCGTGCGCCAGTTGCCAGGCGAAGTTGGCGGCGTAGCACATCGCCACGGACGGATCGGGGATGTTCTGGACGATGATGCAGAAGATGTCGGCGCCCATGGCGAAGCCACAGATCGCCGCGGACTGGAGCGCAGCCTGGAATTTAAGGTACTGTAATTTTCTGTTTGAGGGTAGGACCTCAGAATGGACTCGGGGCATGCTCTTGAAGGCACCTCAACCCGTCACTTGATCTCACAACGATCTACACCCTACCTGAGTCTGAAGCTTGTCCTGAGTGGATTTCCTGCAGATAAGCACGACGATTGAGGAGTAGAGGAGCACAAGAAGGGCGAACGTCCCAATGTTGATGAACATGTGGCGGTAGTTCTTCTACAACAGCTTTGAGGCAATGGTCCCGCACGGAAAACATACCGTCTGCGGCGGGAGGAGCTCGAAGCGCCAGCCCCCGATAGAAGAGTCGTAGTGGTAGAACTGGACGCCGTCGAACTCGAGGAGCATCTGCGCGCCGGCGAGCACGGCGAGGCCGATCCAGAAGAAGGTCCTGTAGCCGGAGAAGAGGCGGTGGGACCACTTCTGGGAGGAGAAGCAGACCAGCCGGTCCAGCGCAAGGAGCACGTTGATGGCGCAGTAGGAGACCCAGAGCGCGAGGGAGACGGAGCCTACCGTAAGCATGCTGGGGAAGGTCTGGTAGGTGGCGCCGGTGATGGAGTAGAAGCCGGCGAAGAAGCAGCAGGCGGCGATGTTGGCGATGTCCAGCAGCGAGATGAAGCACATCATCTTGTAGGAGCTCTGGTGCACCAGCGGGGGCTGCAGGAGCACGGAGAGGCAGAGCAGGGCTGGGAGTGTGTAGATGACGCCCAGGCCGATGTAGATGTAGCCGATGGAGTTGTTGGACCACATGACGAGACTCTGAGCCGAGGAGAAGTAGAGAGGCTGGAGAAGGGAGAGCGGTCGAGGGGCGGGACACGGAGAAGGAGGCGAGTTTTCCGCGTGAGACCTCACTCGCACCCGCTTTGTGCATGAAAAGACCCTGAGGGTACGGTAGGGTGCGAGGATAGAAGGTCCAAATGAAGGTTATTTATTCCTATATTTGGAAAAAAAGTTGCCGGGTCTCGCAACGATCTGCACGCTTCTAAATGAGCGCCGGACTCTAAGGAATACGGTAGCAGGGACTGCATTGGCATTTGGTGCTTGAGGTCACGGTTCTAAGAATATGAACTGAGAGACTGAAAAAGGACCTGCAGCACCTGCTTCTAAAGTGCTGATTAGTAAAAGTCGTCCTCCAGACAAAGTCAATTAGAGAACAATCTGCTGCACTCTCGCCTCTGTTCCGGTCCCAGGTCAAGGAGCTCCACGGTGGCACTTTTGCAAGAGATTTTGTTGTAAAAGTAGTCCACTCCCTTTTCCATATGACTTTTCGGTGCTGTGGTCCTGCCACGACGTGATCAAGACTTAATGGAGTGCAGACAAAAGTAATGCCTTCTTATTTCACTATCCAGAGAGTGCGCCATGATGATGAATCTCCTTCTGGACCACCTTTTGGTGTCTCGAGCGGAAATTCCTATTCACGAGTGTTTTCGTCTGTCTTGTTTTTTTTAAATTAATTACAAGATTTGTATCTCGTGTGTGGCTTGGTCTTTGTCGCCAAGAACGAAGTGTGCGTAAGGGCGAGGTGTTCCTACGCTACATCTTACCACCGTGCCTATGGTACCCCAAGAGTCCTTCTGCTAGGACAGAGAAGGACAACATGTTGTTACGAACTCTAAGGACAATAAACAAGCAAGACCGTTTGGAGTGACGCCAAACTGGAGTGGGTCTCTGACCTGGGCTGGGTTTCATACTATCTATTTTTGACCGGGCGTATACATACGTAATATTGTACACTAAATATAGCACCCCTCGTTTATGAGCAGCCCTGAAAACGATTGTTTTAAGGACCATACTAAAGAGAGATGCCAAAGGGGCCGAACCAATACACAAAAGGTACTCTTTAGATGCTCTACACGTAGCACTGTTTAATACACAGAATAGAGTGCTCTAGAGTAACCTCCTTAGAGATGTTTCTCGGCCTAATAAGAACTAAAAGGTTCGAATAGAGTTTGAACAGCACATTGTAGAAGAAAAACATGTAAAAGGACGATTATAAGCAGCGTGTTGTTAGGCAGAGAATATAAAGCAAAAACGTTTGTTGCTGGTCACCAAAGGGTAATTCTATCTGAAACATGATGTTTTCGATGTATTTTTTGTATGGTTTCAAGTGTTTTCATGACGTGACATTGTTCTATTTTCTTCCTAGAATCTTTCCCAGTTCAGATTCATACTTATAGTTGCCCTACTTCCGTACTGTAACCTAAATATACTCAAAGGGCGGACACAGTAAAGCGACAAACCATATTTGTTTGTAAATAACTGACACTGTTTTGGTCCCTACAGAATCCCCCCCTCCATTGTTTTGGGACCGAAACGTCAAGCTCGGATGGAGTTGGCTGTACACACCGTACACCTTTTCCACACAATTCTTTGTACTTTCCTGTTGTTTAGCCTCCAAATTCCACTGCTGACAAGAAGTCTCTACACAGCTCCAGGAACGTCGAGTTTATCGTCGGCATGGCGTAGAAAGAGCGTACATAGAATAACACGTTTTAGGTGTATTTTTGCATGTTTTTAAGCATTGTTGCCGTGCGAGAGTTTTCCATTTTCTTTCACCAAACACACTTAATTACAATTCCATTGTTAATATGGGGAAAATGACCGTAGGAAAGAGTCTGGCACTAATTGTAAGCGACGCTCACACGCATGGCAATGAGTGTGTCTTGCTCCTACAGAAAAGTTCTCAGAAACAAAACGTGACTTGTGCAGGTAAAAACTCTAAAAAACAGCGTTTTGGCTTTGGGTCTTTGGAGGGTCCCAGCTAACCCTTTGGGTCCTTGGAAGAATTCTGTTGGATTGTTGCACCATTTGAGCATCACTGACTAGCAGAAACTTTTCCGTTTTAAACATTTTCTTCTTTTGAATGGTTATAAGGCAAAACTCAAACCTAAAGACCAACCCTAGGCATTCCTTAAACCTAAACTTAAATTGGCGTGGCTCAGGATCACACCTAAGCAAAGCTACGGTAGTAGTGACTAGCGCTGGCAAATCTTAACTATAGTGGTAGAGCATGGATAATGAAAATCCCTGTTTTCTTTGTCCCCCCTTTCAAGAGGATACAGTACCTTTGAACAGTGATGGGAACCGGGCCGGGCCGGCCCGGTTTAAATCGGGCCGGGCCGGGGCGGACCCTGGCCCGGTTGCCCGGCCCGGCCCGAATATGAGAAAACCGGGCCGGCCCGAATTTCGTAAAACAGGGCCGGACCGATTCAATTCAAGAAACGTCGCAGGAGGTGCAATAGGTGGTGCAAATGTTGCAGACGGAAGGAGTGGATACATTATCACAACGGAAACTTGAAACCGGGCCGTCACGAATTGAATCCGTCCGGCCCGGTTTTCGGCCCGGCCCGGTTTTCGCAATTCGGGCCGGCCCGGCCCGGTTTTTGGCTCCAGTTCCCATCACTGCCTTTGAAGGATTCTGGATCGTCAAAATCGACGGTCAAAATTCAGCTAATAAGGCTCAAATAATAATATTCAGCCGATAAGGTTGCTGTCCAGAGATCATAGCCTAACTCTAAACTTCAGAGACTGCCGTAGGCGGTGTAGCCGGTGGGAGTGTTTACGACTGCCTTGAGTGCTTTGATGCAAAAGTTTATCGCCCTATGATTTCAATTTCCACCAAGAATGTGCCCTTCTGTGGTCCCAGCACGATTGGGTGTATCATCTATTAGGCGCACAAAAAAATGTCAGTAATCTTGTTTTGTAACTTAGGATCTCAGCACGATTGGGTGCATCAGCTATCAGACTCCCAAATGTCAAGAATCTTGTTTTGTAGCTTAGGATTACTGTATCATGACATATCAAAAATGCTCTTTGTTTTTGCTACATGTCGAACCATTAAAAGTACTCGTTCTTTACAAAAAACGTCTCTCTTCCAAGGAGCACAATTTGTGCGCGCGTTATTTAAATGCACCGACAATTTTTTGAAAACAAACTCCGCGCGACATTAGCGACGCGACAAAACTGGCGACAAGACGCTAATGAGTCGCTGCACAACTACAGAACCCTAAGAAGGAGAGCTATTCGTGGCTCGGCCTCCGAGACCGAAGCATGCCTAGGACTACTGGGGCGGTGAATCAGTTTCCGGGAAGCACGAGTCCAATTCCAGCGAAGTGCAGAGTCTTGTTGTCCGTCTTGCGACTTTCCGGAAGCCTCGAGTGGAGGATTTCAGTGGCATCACGTGGTTTTGCTCGGTTCTGGCCAGCACGGACCGTTAATCATCGTCGTTTGGGAATACGGTAGGTGAGCTTTTGTCAACTTTCTATGTATGTCAAGGAGGTCGATTCATTTAAGCTTTGTAGAGGTCCTTCTTTCTTGAGATTTTTGTAGAGAAGGTTTTATTTTAAGGGGCATTTTGAGGACCGAGTTTTAAGCCATCGCTGCAAGAATCAAGCAATGTTTTGGAGGTCCAAAAAGGCGTTGTCCTAAAGGATTTATGGTTATCTAGGACGTTGAGAGGAACGTAGGACGTAGCCAAAACCGAACCCATCACGAAGACTTTTCCCAACAGGCCCCTGAGGGAACCTTAGAAAACAAGTCCGTGATGACCATGACGCTCTTGGTTTTGGTAATATTAAGCACAAGGTGCAAATAATACGTAGTTTCGTGTCCTTAGACCTGATCTTTCCCGCTTTTTCCATGACATAATGCCGCCGACTCCAGAAACAAAAGCAGAATCGGCAGAAAAAGACGCGGAATGACGTCCAGAGCACTGAATCAGAGCGTCTGCGCCCATTGGCGCCGAAAATGTCACCACAAGGACGGCGACCAAGAACCGAGGTCGCCGGAGACAAAAGCTTTCAATCGCCGGAAAGCTTGTTTTGAGAACTTGCGAAATTACCCAAGGTTCACACGACCCCCGACGATCTCTGCCGCTGCTCGGAGTTTCTCCCAAGTGGAGCGATTAGCGTAATTTGAGTTCGAGGGAATCCGAAACAAAGGGAGAGCAGAAGGGCCTTATTCCGTCATCTGTTTTGTCAGCTACTTCCTGGTCAGTGGCTACGGTTAGGTTTCTCGTAGGAGGAGAACTCGGAGGTTCCTACGCTCTGGACTGGAGCAGTCTCTTGGCTTCCTTAGGGTTTGGTCCTTGGCTGTGGGAGAGGACGGCTCAGACCAAGTAAACTTCCGAATCCAGTAACCAGAGGGCCGGGTTCTGGTAACGATGGATCGAGCAGCTCGAGCGCAAGAAGGAGCTCGATTCGAGCTCCTTCTTGCGCTTGTAGCTTTTTGAATCCAATTCTCAGAAGGCATTCTCTAAACAAGGATAAACGATACAAAAGGCTAAACAGAAGCCCTGGAACCTCTGACTGCTCCGGGGGACCGATTTAAGCAAACTTTCCAACTAAAACCCTTTTTATCCCATAATCTTCGCCCTCAAATCCTATTTGAGAAGCTAGGCTCAATTTAGAGCAGCGCCTGAATCACTTGCTAGGAACTGTTTATCCCATTATTGCCCTTTGTGTTTAGCAACTTCTTGTGACACTGTTTTCCGTGCGATCTGTTAGGACACCTATATTTTCAGTGCAAAGCAAGGGGATGAGGATTTTTCAGGTTCACAGGTTATATCACGTTAGCTGATTTGAACCTCAAATTGGTGTTAAGAACGACGAACTTCTTTACGGAACCGCCTGACATCATGGGAGAGGGTGCCTTATTTTGAAACCAAAAACAGTTTCTTCTGGGTAGGGGCAACCCTATAGAGGTTCTTTGAGTCATGAGACGCAGCTTCTAAGCGTCAGCATCTCCAGCTATTGAAACATCTAAACTGTTTCGGTCCTCAATTGTACCGTATCCAACGGTTTTCACGCTCTTGGTCATTGATCACAGGAAAGATGCCTTTAAAGTTCAGGAGGGTCAGTGCTTCCCAGAGCCTACCTGCCGACTCTCACAGTCCGATCGCTGATCTCCGGTAGTGAAACTTTGCACTCAAAACATTCCTAGGAATTATAGTCCTATGAATACGATTTCGAATGTTACTAGATACAACTGTGTTTGAAAAACTCATTTCCATCAAGAACTTCCCGAGGGTCCAAGTCTAGTAAGTTGAAACGTGTTGGAAGAAGCAGGAGTAGGCATACGGTGCGAATAATGTCGAGTGTCAGCTTCACTGACCTCAAACACGGACATGGATGTGCCTAGCAAAAGACGTGGCGTGCCCAGCCTCAGAATACTCTTTCAAAAGTGAACCTAACATGTAAGTTACTCCTAGGCTAGCGGTATGATAGGTATTACGCCATATCCCGGTTTGCACCACTGCGAGTCGAGTCGCTTTGCAGTACTGGGAAAAGGGCCTCACTTGAAAGAGGATCACCAAGATAGGGATATGGATACGTCCACCACGCATGGCCAGCCCCTATGCTAACTTAACTTATTACTGAACTTCTTCACAGCAAGCAAAGCCAGGGATTGTCTTGAGCCAGAACAGATCACGGTGATCCGGCTCAAGACTGGACCGATCTTGAAGGCCATATCAACCATAGTTAGGTTAGCACTAGCTACCTGCCGAGTTACCTAAATCTAAGACTAGAACTGACCATTGTTTTTATTCTCTTTTATTAGCACCCCACTACTTGCAAGCAGTCAGATCTGATCGACGTCGGCTACATACAGCCCTTCGGAAATCAGTGTATCTCGGCTTCGGAGTAGTAGAGAGAATAAAACTGGGAAAAGGGCCTCACTTAAAAGAGGATCAGATAGATAGGAATAGGATACGTCCACCAAGCATCAACCCCAAAGGCCTCCCACACGTAACTCGATTAACTCTGTTTTGCATGTATTGTCAGAGCGGAAAGTTCTTTGACTATGAAGTCACGGCTCATCGGTCCGCCGAAGAATGGACTAATCTTCGTCAACAAGCTCGTCTCCAGCACGTCTACAAGTCCCTTTGCTGGGAGTGCGAAAACACGAGTACGAGCCAGTTGCTTCCGATCTTTTTTTTCTACAGAAAACAAGGTCTCATTCTATAGTTCACGTGGGAGTCTCTATTTCATATGAGTAGCTTACTACCGTAAACAGGGCTACCTTCCAGCTACGGCTTTGAGAGCTTCCCATGAACATCGGCGCCTCAAATCTGTCTGGGCACCGTCCCGCTGAATCAAGCGTCGCTCCCAGCCTCTTTTTTCAATACTAAAAACAAGAGGACCTTCTGCAGAAGCAGGTGAATCATAGAAGCTGTAGGTAAAGAAGTTCATATGCTGTATTGGGGTTACTGTATCTCGTGGCAGTCTCGGAACCGTAGCCTCGTTGTTGCATGTGGAAGGTCCCGGCTCTTTCAGATGAAGTCTTAATGCTGAATTGGCTTATGATCCTGTACATATACCCCCTCCAGGGAAGTTACTGAAGAGCCAAAGTGTCAGAACTGTAGTATCACTTTTATGTAGGAACGTCCTGGAGGTGAATCAGGTTTTCACCATGGCTACTTGGAGTATCCACGCTTATTTCCATCCCATTCTTTGACAGTTCGGGATAGAACGATTAGGAATGTTGAGATAACCTGCCTTGCACTTAGCCGTGAAAGTTATGTTCATCTCTATGTTTCTCTGTCACGTCGCCTCTCTTAGGAAACCATTGCTGACCAGTGATGCCAAACCCTAAAGACCCGTCATTAAACGGTTTTTACTTATGATCGGCATCACTGGTGCTAACTTAAGTACTACACCTGGACGGTTACGGGTCGGACCACCCGAAAATTTTGGGTCAATTACAGCTCTAGGCGTCACTGCTGCTGACTTAAATCCGCTAAATTAGCGTAAGTTCATCCAATCAAAACAACATCTAAACGACAACATTTAATCGGACTTTGAGCTGCTTAAACCTATTATGGAAGATTAGCTTCCATTTCCACAGGTAAAAGGCTCTGGGTAAGGTTTATGTGATTTACCTTATTCAGTTAGCACATTACATCAAACGCAACAAACGCACTCACAACTATTTTGGTCCCATTCGCCTCTCCAGTTATCCTGTACCTGCTTCCAATGGTCTTTACTTTTAGTTAGTTCTTAGGGCCCAAGAGTTGTAAAGGGTCCTCGGTAACTGGCTTTCAGATTGCTACTTTAGCGGATCATATTCTGCTTTGTTTATAGTAAAATTGCTCAAACTGTCCCGACGGCGTTTTGTAGCACCTCGTTCAAATTCCATCCGCCAGAAAAGTACATCCACTACGGTTGTCGTCCAGTTCTCAGAAACAATCAAGGAGCAGTGCAGTGGATGACTCGCTGCAATTTGAAAGTTGAAACCCATTTTCTTGTTTTCGCAGCCTCTCAGTCACCCGTGCTGACGCTAGAAACGGACGAAAATATTATTCAAAGCGTATCGCTAAACTACATGTGTATTCCTAAGCTATCTTGGGAACGCCACGAAGTGTAAAATACAGAAAAATTTACCCATCTAGTCCTAGCTAACCTCCAAGCTTGGAAAATGCTAAAGGGAGACCCTTAGAGTCAATCCCAAAGGGCTATCCATCTGTTTTTACCAACTATGTACCCCGCCCAGGAATCCTACCGTACCCAGCGAAGTATGACAAACTTTCATGGCCTGAATTGACCTGCTTACCTACTCTGTTTCTCTACTGATACCCAGCATTAGCCTTCGCGTTCGCATACAGGCCACTTTAGGGGCTTACACGTCCAGTGGACAGTTCGGAAGATTCCCTTGTGAGCACTCGCGCACCTTGAGTTAACCTCTCTATCTTCTTGTTTGCTGAAACTCCTCGGACGTCATCTTCCATAACCTCGTTGACCGAATGTTAAGCTACGTTTCACCCTACGGCCACAGTCTTCAAGCTACTCTGATGACTTCCTGCAATTTCAAAGTTTAAACCTATTTCCCTGTTTTCACAACGTTTCAGCTCGGACGTGCAGTGATTAAAAACGTGTTAAAAGGTGACCCAAAACGTATTCCTAAACTACATTCGTATTCCTAAGCTAAGCACTCAAAACACTTTCATTAAGGCGTCAAATGTTTTTCCTCTCCTTTTTCCCACATATAGCGCGTTCCAACTCCGTTTGCGCCCTTGAACGTCGAATTATCGCGGTGTTTTGCCCGCCCCTTAGCAGAGCTCCCTTTGCAGACGCCAGCTCCAAGTTCCTGTCCGCAGGAGTCATGTGGTCCCAGAGCTCCATCGGCTACATCTACCTCGGCCTCGGCTGCGTCTACGTCCTCCCTGGACTCGTCTGCTTCTCCGTGCTCATCCGACCCCCTCTCTTCCAGCAGAGCTCCTACAAACTCATGTGCTTCATCTCGCTCCTGGACATCCTCAACATCACCGCCTGCTGCTTCTTCGCCGGCTTCTACTCCGTCTACGACTGCACCTTCGAAGACACACCCAGCATGCTTACGGTAGGCTCCGTCTCCCTCGCGCTCTGGGTCTCCTACTGCGCCTCGAACATCCTGCTCGCCGTGGACAGGCTCGTCTGCTTCTGTTCCAAGCGCGCCTCCGACGCCCTCTTCTCCGGGAATCGAACCTTCATCTGGATCGGACTGGCCGTCTTGGCCGGCATCCAGATGATGATTCCCTTCGACGGCGAGCAGTTCTACCACTACGACTCCTCCATAGGAGGCTGGCGCTTCGAGTTGCGTCCGGAAGGCACGGTAAGTAGAGAATCGAAGGAAGAACCGTCATCTCAGCTGCCACAGCCTCCCAAGACTACTGTAAGCCCATCGTTGCAGAGAAACTACCGCCACATGTTCATCAACATCGGTACCTTCGCGACGCTTCTTCTCCTCTACGCGACAGTCGTCTTCGTCATCATGACCATGTCCAAGCAGGACAAAGTGCAGTCACAGGTACCGTCCATGGGGTAGTTGGGTTTCCTGAAGGGTCCTAAAACAGTCAAACTTCCATAAAACTTGGCTCACGGAGGCATTCAGGCAGTGCTCCACTCCGCCGCCATCTGTGGAGCCATCTGCGGCTTCGCCATGGGCGCCGACATCTTCTGCATCATCGTCCAAAACATCCACAACCCCTCCGTGGCGATGTGCTACGCCGCCAACTTCGCCTGGCAACTGGCACACGGTATAGACACAGACTGTCTGTCTCATAGACACAGACGTTTAGGAGGCACAGGGTACGCTTACATCATCATGAACAAGACGATTCGCGAGGCGGCGCTGCAGAGGGCGAACGTGTTGCTGAAGATCTTCAGAAACAGGGCGTCCAAGACGCGAGTGGTGACCGTAACCGCCGTCCGGACTTGTTAATGTGTGCTTCGGTGGTTCTATAGGACTTGAAGGATGTAGACTATCATAGAAAGTTCCGTATGTGCTGTGGTGTGTGTTATCCACTGTATCAAGTGTGTGAGCCAATAAACCTAGAATAAAACAAAAAAGTAGGCAACACAAGAACAGAATAATAAGGATACGGTCGCTAGCTGTGAGCTAATGAGGAGGACAAAGCGGTCACAATGGCATAGCGCGGTGCTGGAAGGATCAAAGATGAAAAGGCTAAGAAGATATTACCGTCCTGGTTAGACCATTGCTCCAGATCACAGCAAGCCTACCAGGACCCAACTAGATGCGCATTAAGAAGACAACCAACCTGCCAACATTCATCGAATCCCCTTAACACACATTCTCAACTTTAGGCACATACAATTGCATGATTTCATAAAACAAACGGGGAACTGGGCAACTACTGCGGGATCCAGATCGCTTCCAACGGCTTCGCCTTGATCTTCTCGAAATCGATCCGCGAGTCCAACTCCTCGTCGATCTCTCCAATCACGGCTCTACAATGAATCGGATTAACCTCACCAGAACAGCGGATAACCTACACGTTGTCTCCGCGAACGATGTAGAGGCCGAGAGGGAACTGCCGGATTCCGTGCTCCTCGCTGTAGACCCGCTCGACCGCATTCTCCAAGATGACATTTACCAGCTGGTCGAATCCCTTCATGCAGCCGACGAGGATTCGTCCGTCTCCAGCGATGATGGACACCGTGCGGTCAATGAATTGCTCCAATGCAGCCGACATACTCAGATCTGGAACGGAGCGATAAATGTACGGACGGTCACCAAGAATGGAAGGCGAAACGACCAACGCACGGAAGAAGCTCTACGATGGATTACAGTGTCTGAATCCTGATCAAACAGGGACGTAGTGAGGGGGGTTTCGCCTTCCGAGGAATTGGCCGAAGGCGGCCGAAGAATTCACGCTACTGATGGCCTCAATGAAAAAGCAAACACCCTGTAACACGCTATTGCTACCGCTTCTAGGCGTACGTCAAGGAGCCGATATCTCCACGGACACCGTAATGCTACAAGAGAAACATCAAAACGTCATCAACTTTTAACAAAGACAACTTCAAAGCACAATTCACAAGAAATCTACTTCTCGCCCTGGGCGCGAGCTTTTCCAACCTTCTCCTTGTTGCTGCTTCCGTCGGGAATAGCGATCAGTTCGAGCGGAGAATCGTCGCCGAGGGGAGCATCACAGATGAAGAAGCCCTTCCGTTGAATCTGGAGAATGTCTCCCTTCTTGATGGCCTTCATGGCAGGCTCTCCCTGCAGGTCGACGTGCTTCAGGCTATTCAAGCTGATGAACTTCTTCCAGTCCTCATCCTTGCCGATGATGGCCTTCGAGATAATGTGGTCGTACTCCGATACCCGCACTGTAATCGTCTGGGAGGGAGCGACGGAATCGTCGGTGGCGATCCACGTCACCTTGAGCGTCTTCTTGTAGTCCTAAAAAGAGCATAGAGTCATAATTAATTAACCCACAATAGCCCAACCTTGTTCTCGAGGTCCAGCTTCGCAAAGATCTTCTTCACAGAGCCGCCCTCCTTCTCCACGCCGACGATCTTTAGGTTCCCCCAGTTTATGAAGGTGACTATATCGCCCTCCTTCATTGCCGCCGCGTCGACCTCCTCGATCAGTACGTTCTTCGTGAACCATACAGTCTTAGTTCCGACGGCGGCGTCCTTGGGGTGGAGGTTCACGGTGGCTTTGCTCTCCGACTGCTCAGCTACAACCACGGACACCAGCTTCTTGGTGCTGTCCAGGGCGGTGTACCGGGGAGCGATGGGGTCGATCACCTTCTTGTTGAACGCCCAAATCTTGTCCCACTCCATAGTGACGACCGAGCGGCTTCCACCCTGCGCCCGGATGAACTCCTTCAGTCCATCGACGGTCAGTCCTCGACGAAGGACCCCCCTCACAGTGGGGAGCCGGGGGTCGTCCCATCCTGTGACGTGCCCTTCATCCACGAGCTGGGTCAGCTTCCGCTTGCTCATGACCGTGTTAGTCATGTTCAGCCTTGCGTACGCCCAGATGTGAGGCTTCCGCAGGCCAAGTACGTCGCAGATGAAGTTGTATTGGTCGTCACGGTCCATATACTCCGTGGTGCGGAGCGCATGAGTGACACCCTCCGTGCTGTCCACGATCGGGCAAGCGAAGTCGTATGTTGGGTACACCCTAAAACATGATGTTTAAATTTAGCCGTGGATGCTCTCTCGTGGTCTCTCCTCCTTCTACATTTCTCTCTGACATAACGCCCAATAACACTTACTTGTACTTGTCCCCTGTGCGCACGTGGGGTTCGTTCTTGCAGCGGTAGATTGTCGGGTCGCGCATCGCTCCATTGTTCGACTTCATGTCGATCTTCAGGCGGATACAGCACTGTTGGCCCCTCTCGGTGCCCTTCTTCATCTCTTCCCACATCTCCAGGTTCTTCTTGGGGGCTAAAACATACGTCCATTTAAGGGTTCAACCAAAGAAGAACTGACTGTTGCCGCGGTTCGCGGAGTCTATCCGCTCCTTCCGCTCCTTCTGCATCGTCTCCCCGTCCGTGTCGTCGGCGTAGGCCTTTCCCTCCTTGAGCAGGCGCTCACATAGAGCGAGCATCGTGTCGAAATGGTCAGAGGAGTGTGTCCATACGTCGGGTTCGATCTTGAGTAGGGCGAGGTCCTCCTTGATCACCTGCTCGAAGTGGGCGTTCTCCTTCGCTGGATTCGTGTCATCGAACCGCATGATCAGCTTTCCTTGGAACTCCTTCTGGTAGTACTGGTTCAGCAGCGCCGCCTTCGCGTGGCCGATATGCAAGTAGCCGCTCGCCTCGGGAGGGAATCGCACGACGACTTTTCCCATCTCGGCTCCGGGCAGGTCGATGAACTTGCCTTCGTCGGCCTTCTTCTGCTTGATAGCCGTGGGCGGCATGCTCTGCAAAGGTCTCGCATACAATATACACACGAGAGTTCGACATATGCGGCAAGATTACAAACGCGAGGGGCAGGAAAGGGAGAACTAATAGTGGTGAGAAGAGCAATGCTGATACAACTGGTCGAAGGATGGCAAAACGTTTCGAAAAAGGCCATAAGAAGGGAATAAGATCAATAGTCAATGGACTTCTAATAGTCCACTCACTGGTTTGCGAAATGCTTCTATCTACTGTGGAAGATTGAGACCATCTGACTTTCGGGTAGGCTCTTATCCTAGACCGTCTGTCCAGCATCCAACCATATAAGAACACGAAGGGAGAGTCATCGGATGACTTGGCATTGCTTACAATATCAAGTAGAACAGTATTTTCAACATTCAGATGACGTATTTGCTAAAATGACTAGGAAATCGTAATCAGGTTGCATAGCTTGGGTGTAAGACGTAAAAATGCAAAACGTTGGTGGGTGCCGCTTACCGGTTTTTGAGTGCCAGTCTCCATAGTATCTTACAGTATCTTTTACCCTGGTCAAACAGGGACATGATGACAGGGGCGGCGAGCGAGATTTCTGCTCCATGATAGTTCCCAAACGACATTAAGAAGGCTAAGCAGCAGCAGGCTAAGGATAACAGTACGCAATATTGTGACAGCTGACAAGAGAAGATATCAGCGGAAAATCCTTTATCCCACATGCGAATCATCCATTAGTCTTCGCGTCCGTATGCTCCACCTTCGTCTCTTCATTCACCGCCTTCGTCATGTCGTCAATCGCCTCGCGCACCTTCTCCACGATGAAATTGTAGTCGGGCGTTTTGAAGCGGTTCGTTATGCACAGATAAGTGTTGATGGAGTAGAACTGTGGGGGACACACACGGAGCAAGAGGCGCGCTGGACAGAAGGTGCTCTTCAGGTATCGAACGGCCTGCAAGGATAAGAGGTTGACGGACAAAGAGGTTGCAGCGGACCTTGGGGTTTCCGCGGTACGTCCACGGCAGCGGCTGGTCCGTCTGGGGACACTCGGCATAAGCGTAGAGTTCGATGGCGCAGTAGACCCAAGCGACGAGGTCGTCGTAACGGGTCTGCTCGCGACACTTCTGTGCGTGGCCTGAGGCCCACTCGGGAGTCCCGCGAAAGGCTACCGAAGTACGCGGCTGACGAATGTGTGCTTCTCCGTCGGTGTACATCCTGGCCATACCCAAGTCAAACAGGAGTGCGACCGGCGACTCTGTGGACATGATTCCCATGTTATCCGGCTTCAAATCGCGATGCAGGAAGCCTTGAGTGTGGAGATCGACGATTCCTTTCAGCATTTGCAACATCACCTTTGTTATCCGCAGACGCTTCTCCTTCAATGTTTTCCCCTGAACCCGCTCTGTTCGTATCTAGCTCGTTTCATCTAAGCCTCACCTCGTCGATGTGATCACGAATCCTGACTTCTGCCTTCTCCAGCACCATGAACTCCATTCCTTGGCCGTACTGGTCCGCCAACATGCCCTTATCCAGCAAGCGCACCACACTAGCTTCCGGGGACTGCCGGAACATCCTCTCCAGCACGTATCCTTCCCATTCCGCCGTTTGATTTGTTGCGTCGCCCACGTCCTTAGCCTTTGCCACCTTTATCACACCCAACGTGCCTGTCTTCTCATCCTTCACAGCGAAAACGACACCATAGGCGCCTTCGCTGATCGTGTCCGTCACCTGAACTACCGTAATCCTTGATATCTCGGCACATCCAACTCACTTGCCAGCGTTTATTGAAGGGTGCAATTGACTTCAAGTGCTCTGCCAGTTCATGACCAAGCTGCTTCTCCTTCTCGACCACATTGTCCCGATCGATCCCCACGGCGCCATCGGAAGCCACTATCCGCCGCTGCGTCGCCCGGTTTGTTGCCGCACAACTCAACTAAAAGACGTTGGTTACTGTAAAATCCACGAAAAGCGCTGCCTCACCTCCCGGACCGCCTTCCTCTTAAGATGCGCTGTCTCCTGACGTGTCTTGCGTGCCGCCGACAGTCTCTTGCGATCTTCTGCAGTGCGCCTCTTGGAGTTCGAGGTGCGCTTCCCTCCAGCTGTGCCCGTGGCATTGGAGCCGGGTTTCGCCTTCGTGGAGGGCTTGTTTCCCATATGGCGGCCGCGCTTCAGTCAGTCGGAACAATGGAATGAGGTGAGCAAACTCCTGGACTGTTGCTAATGTCTGCAGACATCGCAGGACTGTCTTTGGATGAGACTCTGAGACAGAGTGGCCAGATAGACATGAGACTGAAGAGGAGACTGGCTTGGACATTGTGAAGTAGCTAGATAGGGATGAAACACGACTTCTTGGAAGACTTCATGCTACTGATGGCCTCAATAAAAGAGACTAAACATCCTGTAACACGCTATCGCTACCACTTCAAGGCTCAAGGAGCCTAGTCACGGCCTCTCCACGGATACTGTAACGCAACGCTGCAAAAGAAACATCAAAACGTCATCAACCTTTAACAACGACAACAACTTCGAAGCATATCACAACAACAAATCTACTTCTTCTTGCCCTGGCCAGGAGCAGCGTAATCTCTTCCAAACTTCTCCTTGTATTGCTTCTTGAGCTCCAACAGCTTGGCGATGGCGTCCTTGGACTCCTGTGATTTGGCGTCCTTGCTCTTCAGTTCGCGGACAAGGTCTCCTTGCTTTTGGATCTGGGTGGCGAGCTCAAAGTCGTCGGGCGATGCGGGCACAGGCACCGCTGGCTGGGGCTTGTACTCTTTGCCGAACTTCTCCTTGTATTGCTTCTTCAGCTCGAGTAGCTTGGCGATGGCATCCTTCGTTTCTTGCTATAGAACCAGTTTATACGCTATGACTATGCAGAAGGTGACACTTACCGACTTGGCGTCCTTCCCCTTCAGCTCGCGGACAAGTTCTCCCTGCTTCGCGATCTGGCTTGCCACTAGTGACTCGTCGCCGGCCGGAGCAGCGGGAGCAGCAGCGCCTGCGGGTTGGGGCTTGAACTCCTTGCCGAACTTCTCCTTGTATTGCTTCTTCAGTTCAAGCAGCCTGGCAATGGCGTCCTTCGTCTCTTGCTGGAAGAATAAAGGCTCACATTATCGTGAATTCAAAATAGGCTACACCAACCGACTTAGCGTCCTTCCCCTTCAGCTCACGCACGAGATCTCCCTGCTTCTGAATGTCAGCCCCAAATGCTGACTCATCTCCGACGGGGGCAGGAGAAGGTGACGCGGCCGCAGCGGGTTGAGGTTTGAACTCCTTACCGAACTTCTCCTTGTAGCTTTTCTTCAGCTCAAGAAGCCTGGCGATGGCGTCCTTAGTCTCCTGCTAAATGTCAAACCCTCAATGTTATTCTCAAAGTACTGCGAAAACTTACGGATTTGGCGTCCTTGCTCTTCAATTCACGGACAAGTTCGCCCTGCTTCTGGATGTCAAGACCTAGAGCAGCTTCCTCGGGGGATCCAGAAGACGTGACCGCGACGGCTGCTGGGGCAGCTCCCTTCTTCTTCTCGGACTTAGCCTTTCCGTTTTGCTTCTGTGGAGCATCCTTCGCAGCGTCCTTGTTGGTGCTTCCGTCGGGGATGGCAATAAGCTGGAGCGGAGAATCGTTCCCGAGGGGAGCATCACAGATGAAGAAGCCCTTCCGTTGGATCTGGAGAATGTCTCCCTTCTTGATAGCCTTCATGGCAGGCTCTCCCTGCAGGTCGACGTGCTTCAGGCTATTCAAGCTGATGAACTTCTTCCAGTCCTCATCCTTGCCGATGATGGCCTTCGAGATAATGTGGTCGTACTCCGATACCCGCACTGTAATCGTCTGGGAGGGAGCGACGGAATCGTCGGTGGCGATCCACGTCACCTTGAGCGTCTTCTTGTAGTCCTAAAAAGAGCATAGAGTCATAATTAATTAACCCACAATAGCCCAACCTTGTTCTCGAGGTCCAGCTTCGCAAAGATCTTCTTCACAGAGCCGCCCTCCTTCTCCACGCCGACGATCTTTAGGTTCCCCCAGTTTATGAAGGTGACTATATCGCCCTCCTTCATTGCCGCCGCGTCGACCTCCTCGATCAGTACGTTCTTCGTGAACCATACAGTCTTAGTTCCGACGGCGGCGTCCTTGGGGTGGAGGTTCACGGTGGCTTTGCTCTCCGACTGCTCAGCTACAACCACGGACACCAGCTTCTTGGTGCTGTCCAGGGCGGTGTACCGGGGAGCGATGGGGTCGATCACCTTCTTGTTGAACGCCCAAATCTTGTCCCACTCCATAGTGACGACCGAGCGGCTTCCACCCTGCGCCCGGATGAACTCCTTCAGTCCATCGACGGTCAGTCCTCGACGAAGGACCCCCCTCACAGTGGGGAGCCGGGGGTCGTCCCATCCTGTGACGTGCCCTTCATCCACGAGCTGGGTCAGCTTCCGCTTGCTCATGACCGTGTTAGTCATGTTCAGCCTTGCGTACGCCCAGATGTGAGGCTTCCGCAGGCCAAGTACGTCGCAGATGAAGTTGTATTGGTCGTCACGGTCCATATACTCCGTGGTGCGGAGCGCATGAGTGACACCCTCCGTGCTGTCCACGATCGGGCAAGCGAAGTCGTATGTTGGGTACACCCTAAAACATGATGTTTAAATTTAGCCGTGGATGCTCTCTCGTGGTCTCTCCTCCTTCTACATTTCTCTCTGACATAACGCCCAATAACACTTACTTGTACTTGTCCCCTGTGCGCACGTGGGGTTCGTTCTTGCAGCGGTAGATTGTCGGGTCGCGCATCGCTCCATTGTTCGACTTCATGTCGATCTTCAGGCGGATACAGCACTGTTGGCCCCTCTCGGTGCCCTTCTTCATCTCTTCCCACATCTCCAGGTTCTTCTTGGGGGCTAAAACATACGTCCATTTAAGGGTTCAACCAAAGAAGAACTGACTGTTGCCGCGGTTCGCGGAGTCTATCCGCTCCTTCCGCTCCTTCTGCATCGTCTCCCCGTCCGTGTCGTCGGCGTAGGCCTTTCCCTCCTTGAGCAGGCGCTCACATAGAGCGAGCATCGTGTCGAAATGGTCAGAGGAGTGTGTCCATACGTCGGGTTCGATCTTGAGTAGGGCCAGGTCCTCCTTGATCACCTGCTCGAAGTGGGCGTTCTCCTTCGCTGGATTCGTGTCATCGAACCGCATGATCAGCTTTCCTTGGAACTCCTTCTGGTAGTACTGGTTGAGCAGCGCCGCCTTCGCGTGGCCGATATGCAAGTAGCCGCTCGCCTCGGGAGGGAAGCGAACTACTACTTTTCCCATCTCGGCTCCGGGCAGGTCGATGAACTTGCCTTCGTCGGCCTTCTTCTGCTTGTTTTGCTGAAACCAAATTTACTGAAACCATCTGTCTGTTGTAGAATTACCCCAGAAGGTCCGGCTACTTCGAACTTCCCAACTAGAGCATGGGCGGAGGCGAGGCTGCAATCGTTCTTTATCGCCTCGAAGAATCTCGCGAATGGCTCCTTCTTTTGCAACTGAAAGAAGCTTGTTCTGTTGAAATGATTCATAGAAGAAGCTAAGCTAACCTCTGCATCGTTGGCAATGACTGCCCAAAGAACGTAGTCGGCAGCGGTGAACGACTTGGCCTTGAGGGGAACGCCGTTCTTCTGTAGGCGCTCGCTGGCCGCCTCGATCAGCTCTTGTAGCTGCTCTGGCTTCCTCTCCTCCAGGTACGCCTCGAGTTGTCCGAGGGTCTCACGGACACACGCCTTCTGGAGTGGATCGGCGCCGAGTAGCACCTTCTGGACATCGGTTGATGCGACTTGGGCAACGAACCGAGCGATCTTCGCGTCGTTCGTCATCAGGTACCCTTCGCTATATGAATGTTTAGAGGGGTCATCAAGAAGAAGACTCACACTTCGAGAGCGTTCTCCGGGCCGAATTTGATCGATAATTCTGGCGAAAATCCAGCAGCGCTCAGGGTCAAAATAGACCCGTATAACGGATTCGCCTTCGACGATTTGATGACGATAGGCGTGGACGTCATGCTCTGTAATGGTCCAGTATGCAATATAGGCATAAGAGCTCGGCAAATGAGCGACGAGATTACGAACGCGAAGGGCAAGACAGAGAGAGGGATTACTGGTGAAGGGAGGCAATGCTGATGTAATCTTTGGCAACTGGGCGGAGGATGGCAAAATTGTTCGAGAAAGGCCACAGGAAGGGAGCAAAATCAATAGTTTAGACGATATGTTAAAAATCGCGCTTATCTGGAAGTAATTAAACATTTACAAAAAATGTATTTCGAATGAAGCCCGTCAAAAAGAAATTCCATGGCAGTCAGCCTATTTGAGCCAGCGCTTCGCACCTATAGAGCATCGTCTGAAGCCTTCTCCCCGTAGTCTTTGGAAGAAAAGGACGACAGGACTACTACAACAATATCCGCTTCTAATTTGCTGGAGAATCAGCCGAAAGGAGATCTGATGAAGCAAGGCTTAAAAACCGCTGTAAATTACGATCGACTGCATTTGCGATGAATTTGCTAGAGTTGAGTGTCGAGATTATCTGGAAAGTTCAGACGTTCAGAGAGGTCACGGGGGAGGAGCCTCTGTTCAATGGGTTCACTTTACCGTGAACGAGTTTTGATCCAGTGGCTACTGTCAGTCCCAGTGGCTACTGTACGCTTTAGACACAAATCACCATAAGGCGTAGATTAAGCGAAAATTAATGAAACGCTTATGGAAATCTTGCTTGAACAAGTGCGGGTCTACTGTTACCTTGCGAGCAAATGATAACTGTCGAACGTAACGCTCGAAAACTTCCTAAAGGGCTGAAAATGTCTCAATATTTTTCAAGAAGAAGGCTTGTTTTTCGAGATGGCGGTCAAATCCGAAGTGACGGACATCAGTCTGTCTTTCCAGACACCAAGTTGATTCTGCTACGATGTCGGTCCCACAACGATTTTTCTATGGAGACAGGAGCGAAGTTTTTCAGCGTTGTGTTCATGGATTGGGTGTTTGGTGGTCATATTGGTTCTTGCTTCGATTGACGCAATTTTTAGCAGTTTTGATCACTTAAAAACGAAGATAACGCTTTCAGATGGTCGCCAAAGAGCGCCATGAAGCGTTGATCTCCATGTGCGCTGAACGCAGCGTTATCCCCCTAGAAGATATCGCCAAGAAAGTGGACTTGCCCCTTGGCGAGGAACTTGAGGAGTTCCTAATCGAAGCGCTCCGCTCGGATGAGATTAAGGTTAGTGCTCGCAATGTTTGGCCAGGTCAGGATAATTTGTTTTAGGCTACAATCGATGCACGTGCCGGAAAACTCCATGTCACTTCCTACCTAGAGCCCAAATTCGGTGATGATCAGTGGAAGCAAGTCTCCCAATCCATCGACGCGATACTTGAACGAATCGCGAAGACGAGCGAGTACATTCAGGAGTGTATCGAGCAGTGCCGTGAGAGCCCATTGGATGAATGTGAAGAGTCCGAAGGAGTGGAGGATGATGATATTTTGTACGAGGAGACCTCTGAGTAGTAGCCGAACGATTCACTGGACTAATAAACGATTGCTGTTGAATAGTGTCTCTCTCCTTGCAAAGTGGCGTCTAGTCTAGTCGATTGCAAAGGTGGATTCCTTACTTATAAGCTGTAAGATGAATTGCATAGAATGTACGGAATTACGGACTGTCAGAGTTAATCGTTGGAGAACGTCTACGAGCTTCTTGGGAAAGCTTGCGTGGGGGAGACAATTATGACAGCTTCACGCTAGCTTAGTGCAAAAGATCTAAATGGATGTATGAAGCCTAAGTGGAACAAACGTATAGCATCATGACAGAATCTGCTCAACTTTTTACCTTTCCCCTCGAAGCCGAGGAAGCAGTCCAGTGATAAGAAACGAACATGTGCGTTGTAAAGGATTGCCGTATTTTGAAATTTGGGTCTCGAGAAGCGTATGTATGCAGGAATGGCGATAGGCGGTTGTCCGTCAGTGGATGGTTCTTGGGGTTCTTCGCCCACCTAATTTGCTCGATTCGGGTGGTTTGGGCATGGACTGGAATTTGGTGGCTTTGAATCCACGTGTGCAGACCCCATCCTCCCCCGTGTGCATGTACTCCTGACGTCGTCTTTGTCTTTGCTGCGGTGCCTTCTTAAACGGGATGGTTTTCTTAAATCACTCTAACCGTAACCGGTTCTGGGCTGCGTGGAGCTCGGCCCCTAGGAGCTGCGCCTTCGCTGGAAAACGCGCCCACGGCACGCTTACAACACGGAAATTGGGGTATTGGATTAACTGCGTGGTTGTTTATGTGAGTGTTTTGTGAGTCCTTCCTCCATGTGCATGTTCTCTCGACATCATATCATTGTTTTTGTCGTGGTTGCTACTTAAACGTTCCCTAAATCATCGCAACATCCTTTCAGAAGCATCTCCACGGCAAATGATGGATACAACGAACGTCCGATGCTACTCCCCGGAGCCGAAACTGCCTCCTGTCGATCCGAACTTCAAGAACAGGCCCTTCGAGGAGTACAAAGGTGTGAAATGGCTTTATGTTCCTTATACAAGATTTTCTCAGGTGGTTCGTGTCCGAACTGGGAGGAGCAGGAGCGTCGTGGTGGACGTGGCGGCCGTGGTGGCGGCTTCCGAGGCGGTCGTGATGGCGGCTTCCGTGGTGGTCGTGGAGGCGACAATTTCCGCGGAGGAGACCGCCGCCAAGGAGGATACGACTCGCCGGGACGCCGCGATGGAGCCTACGACTCGCCAGGACGCCGCCAAGGAGGGTACGACCCGCCGGGACGCCGCCAAGGAGGATACGACTCGCCGGGACGCCGCGATGGAGGCTTCGAGTCGCAGGGACGCCGCGATAGTGGCTACGAGTCTCAGGGACGCCGCCAAGGAGGCTACGAGTCGCAGGGACGCCGCGATGGAGGCTTCGAGTCGCAGGGACGCCGCCAAGGAGGCTACGAGTCGCAGGGGCGCCGTGATGGGGGCTACGAGTCGCAGGGACGCCGTGATGGGGGCCGCCCATCCTATGGAGGAGACCGCGACCGCCGGGGAGGACATGGGGGCGGCGAGCGCCGCGACTGTTATTAGAATAACAATGGCCACTTCATGTAGTATTTTCTTGCCTATGTACCTTCCATAAAACTTACCTGTTGACTTCTGAGTTCCCCTTCTCTGGTAGCTTGTACTTCCATCTCCTTCTTGGAATGCCTCTACACTGTTGTGAAGAAGTGTTGCTTGCCATTATGGGTCAGACACTGTTTTCAGAGTTTTCTTTGCGCTATGGAAGGTTTGGAAAAGACAGAGCTCCGTAAGTGGTTCTTCTGAAGAGTGGTTCACAAACTTCTGTTTTAAGACATTGATCCAGCTTGCAGTCCAACGACGACCTTTGTTGCGCAGGACGATGCAGATAAAGAAACCACCGAATCTAAAAAAGCTCCGAAACCACTTGATCTGGTGGAGGCGACCGGCGTCGACGTGCGTGGCGGAGATGGGTCCAAGAGGATGTTCAGGTGAGTCTTCAGTTCTTGCCGTTTCTGATCTTTCCTGCTCAGATCGCTCGATGCCGCGGAATTTCCGGAGATGTTGATCGCGAACCTGAGGGAGATCGACATATCGACGGCGACTCCTGTCCAACTCGCCAGTTTCTATCAAATAAAGTTTCGATTCGGTATGCTTCGCTTAAAGTATACATCACTGATAGTTTATCTTCTAGAATACGATCTCATAGTCCAATCGGAAACAGGATCTGGCAAGACAGTCGCTTATCTGGCACCACTCACCTCCTTGGTCCATAACTTGCGCATTTGCAGTACCAAGCCAGCTCCGTTCAGACCCTTCGCTATAATCGTCCTGCCTACTCGTGAGACCGTGCTGGAGGTCGCCGCCGAAGCGAGACAGCTGAGCAAGAGTTCGTTCCCTTATGGACCCGACGATCTGAACATCGAGTGCTTTAGGTGTGTCAGTGTCAGTGGCTATGACTTATGGACAAATGGATGCCCGGGAGACCATAAGGGACATCAAGTTCGGCTGTGATATGCTTATTGGAACGCCAGATCGCCTTCTCGCACATATTCGAAGTGGAATCATCGAGTCAGACGCTGGCCTTGGAGGGGTAAGTCAAACCTTAAACTCCTTGGACATTAAAAGCTTCTTTCAGGTAAAACTGGACAATTTCTGCTGGCTGGTTGTCGACGAAGCTGACTCCTACGAGGGAAATTCGGACTTTACAGAGCTCATGTCGATTCTACGTGTAATCCATTCTCTCACCTCTTTAACCCAACAACCCGTCTTTTAGCCCTACATGAAAAGACTCTACGTGTTCGGCACGTCTTTGAGCAGAAAAATCGTTGACGGCTTTAAGAGCTACATGAGGTCCATCCCCTTCGAAGTATCCGACTACCAGAAGACGATCGATTTCGAATGGCGGGAGGTCACGACCACGGAAAAACGAACTCAACTGCTTAGAGACTTGGAATTTCTCAAAGACTTCCGTAAGAGTGGTGCCGCTGATTGGTACGATAAGCCGCTCTTTACAGATGGCAAAATGCCAAAGACCGTCGTGTTCGCGGACAAGAAAGAAACGTGTGAGGCGATCTGCTCTCTCCTGGCAGTGCATGACATTCACTCATTAGTTTTGACCAGGTATTTTCTGCTTAAAATTGAGGTAAAAAATTGTGTTCTTAAGTGTCGAGCCTGAGGAGAAGCGCGAAGAAACTCTGTCAACCTTCGCATCTGGCAAATACAAGGTCCTGGTGTGCACTAACATCGTCGCTCGTGGAATCAGGTTCCGACACCTGCGATACGTAAGTGAGGGTTCTTATACATCACCACAGGCCAATTTACAGATCGTTAATTACGACTTTCCTGATATCGACACTTTCGCCTACAGAATCATGAACACAAACCGAGCTGGGCATCGAGAGCGGGCCATAACATACTTTCCGCGAGATGATAGTGAGTTGGCTAAGAAGACAATCGAGGTATGTCCAGTGTGTTAGTTTCGGATGATGGGTAAGGTTCCTGTTCAGGTACTCAATCTTCTGGGCAAACATGTGCCGGACTTCCTTCATCGCTGCGCTGGCCTCACTTCTGTTAACTTAATTAGCCTCGATTAATGTCCATGGCTTGTGTGCCTGACTTTTGTTATTATGTAGCATTTGGCGTCCTATACTAACCCCAAATAAATTTCATCGTGTTGCAGAGTCCCTTGCTTGGGCCCACTGGCCTTTGACTTGGTCCAAGTGTGAGTGGACCGCTTTAAGAGGCCTTGTATGCGTGGCTTTGATATGCTGTCCTTTGAAGAAGCCTCCCTCCGCTTCTAATTTTTAAAGTCAGTGCAGATGTGAACTCTGCTTATTGGCCAAGAACTCCGTGGGGAGGACGACGCGTTTCATTCCTTATTCCAGGTGGCCGCACAAAGAACATCTGCGAGGTTTTCCGACGAGTCGTGCTCTATGGCTTCACGACGAAATCCTATTCTTATCCTCCTCTACTTACGTATTTGCGTCGTCTCTCTTACGCAATGCGGACGTTCACTTTCGCCAACTAAGGCGACTCGTTGCTGCTCTAGTCCACTCACTGCTTTGCGAGTTGCTCCTGTCTACTGTGGTAGATCTAGACCGTCTGACTGTCTCCAAAGCTTCTAGACTAGACAGTCTGTCTGTCTAGATTGAGTCGTCTCGCGTCGCAAATCATGTCCTTCAATTAGTGCTTAGCCTGCATAGGACAGCTGACGTCAATTATATTTCAAACAACGCCTTTTATCTCCTTCGAGCTGCTCATTATTCAACTTTAGCTCCTAACACCAGTTGTCCGGGAATAAAGTCGCACAGAGCCCGCGAGGCCTTGCCTTGGCAACTCTTATTTATACCTGTTCTAGTGTTTGCCCACAAAGAGCCTAAAGGCTGCTTTAAAAGCTGTTTACATGTCCCGTGCCTGTTATGAGAAATGACAACAATGGAGTTGACAGACCGTTGTTCTCGAAAGAATTATGTCGTTGTTGTCGACGATAAGCCGAAGTTGGCCCGCGGAGTGTATATGTGTCACCTGCTTTTCTCTCTAATTGAATGTCCCCCTGAGACACAATCCGATTTCTATGCGCCCAGTCGCAAACAAGTTATGGGAATCTGTTTTCGCATTTCCCAAGAAGAGGGGTACGGTGAATAACGTTTTGCCGGGATTCTAGATCCGTCCGGTGCATCGATTTCCAGATCCTTAGCAGCCTTCAAAATTGGATGTTTAACTTCTTTTCCTATGCATCGTCCTCCCACATCCCTTCGAATAATCTCGGTTTAAAGCTTGTATTGTAGTTATGATCCTCAAATTGTGCTCTTAAAGATCATGCTGTATGGATTCCAGGTGTTTATGTGGATTGACTGACGTTACTGAAGACAGGAATGCTCGCGTTCCCCGCTTTTTTAAGTCTCAACCAGCTAAAACAATAAATCAGAGGCTCCGATAGTCAATTTTCCTTCCTCCTCCTAACTGTTCCTCCTTTATGGGAAAACATATGTTCCTCCTTCCGTGAGCCGTTGGTTGCCGCGCCGACTTGCGCGGCGGGTTCGCATGAGTTCCAATTAAGCAGGTAGTAAACACGCGCTCGCCTCCCAGGTGTCCCTCCCCTCTCGTTTAATTAAATCAGCGCCCCGCTCACCTCCTTCTTACTCACTGGAGCGAACCCTTTGTCAGAGCGAACCCTGGACATGGCCAACGAGTCCGCACCGATCGGGATCTGCGGCCACCATCCGTCCATCTGCGCGCGCCTCCAGCAGGAGCGCGAAGCCGCCAACGCGAACCCCGAAGTCTACTTCGTGGGCTACCTCTACTTGGCCCTCTCGCTCGTCGCCCTTCTCCCCGCCCTCCTCATCCTGGCCATCCTGCTGAGACCCCACTTCCTCAAGCAGCCCTTCTACCAGCTGCTCGTCTTCTTCTTCACACTCGTCGCCGCCAACGTCCTTCTTACAGGTGAGTGGTCGGAGTCAAACAGAGTCAAGGTCTTGGCCCCAAGTCAGACGACCTAGGATCATCTCTAGGGTTGTTGTTCGGCGCGAGTAAAGAATCTTCTAGAAGTGACGCGACGCTGACGTAAAGGCGATTACGGGCGATTATGCAAGACACGATTATCACTTTGTTATTAAAATCTAAATAAAGGTCCTCTTACGATTATGATGAAACCTGCTCCTAGGAATAGAATCTTGGCTCTGCAAAACAAAGTAGCAGAATACAAATGCCAGAGCAAAGGAACTGCAGAATTTTGCTAACTGTTAGAAAAGCCTTCGAAAGTCCCTCTGTGCTGAAAACCGATGATGAAATGCCATCTCTCTTTATCTGACCCTATCTGATAACTCTGGTTACGGGCTAGCGACGATGGTGTAAGAACCAACCTCGTTCCAGCTTCCCTGATTCAGCCCATACAAATAGAGAGAGAAAAACAAAAGGAAACTCAAATATTTGAGTGTTTAGAATACAAAATGGGTAGAAAGCGAACTGGATAATGTTCAATCCGTAGGGACAGGAGGTGGCAATTCGGCGATGGCGTCCGCAACATGTCCTCTCGTACATACGTATGAAATTGGTCCCTCTATTTGCCATAAGGGACTTTCTACAAGCAAGAAACAAGACAGCAGGATTCTAGGGTTCCGGTCTGAGGTCACCTCTTTTGCTTGGGATAATAAATTGGTAAGAAAGGCTATCTATGAATAAACTTAATGGTCATAGGTAGTGAAAGACCTCTAAGACGATAATGGTGATCAGTTCCCGTTTAAGACGTAGCTGTAGACGAAAACAAGAATAACCTCTAAACAGGTGCTAGACGCGATGGGACAAACACCTGTTTTGCAAACAAAAGCTGTAAACATTCCTATTTTGAAGGAAAACGACTCGAATGTTAAAAGGCCTGAAGATCCGTGGTAACATGGACTTTGGTTCCTGACCTACTTGATCTTAGAACACTAAAGACACTCGCATTCAATATCAACGCTCCTCTTGTCGTCTACTTCATTGACTTCGTCTCCTAGGTCTGCTCGCGAGCTACTACTCACTCTCCCATTGCGACTTCTCCTGCGGCGGGATGTCCATAGTGGGCAGTCTCCAAGTAGGCTCCTGGTCAGCGTTCTCCGCCGCCACCCTCGTCGTCCTCCTCAACAGCTTTGTCACGCTGCTCAGCAAGAAGCTCACACAGACCTTCTTCACGGGCCGGCGCACCCTCGCCTGGATGTTCATGGCCACCTTCTTCGGCGCTCACATGTTGATCCCGTTCGACGGAGAACCCTTCTACCACTACGACTCTTCAGAGGCCATATGGAACTACGAACTTGTCCCGTTGGGAACGGTGAGTCGATTGACCGTGGCTGGGACAAAGGGTGCGGTAATTAGGTCATGCGTCAGTGGGCAGCCTGATTGTGGAAGAGTGCAACAGGTAAAGTGAGTTAAATGAGTTCACAAGAACTTTAATAAGGAGTAAATTGGATACTTAACCTATGATTAACTTTAGTTCCTAGTACTAGCGACTGAACTTTTGTACAAATCCACACTCCAAAGCGGAAACTTTAAGCAAACCATACCGGGCTTAAGATCTTTCACGGCTTGATTCCCTCCATTTCAGAGACACCTTCGCTTCAGCCTCATCCACACGATCTTCCTCCTCTTCAACCTCGCCATGTTCTTCGCTGTGATCTGCGTGAGTCGCTCGGCCAAGAACCCCACACACGAGAAAGTCCAGGTACCTACCGTAACCTGTCCACAAGAAAACTCTCCTTCTAGCACGGCTACCTCTCCGCCTACCTCGCCTTCTTGGCATGTTTCCTAAACGCCTTCTACGTCCTCATCCTGAACATCACCCCACTGCCATTCGCCTTGAACGTTACTCTCATGTCGTTCATCCAGATCTTCTTAGGTTCGTCTACCTGTTCGCTTCCGAAATGCTCCTTCTTTCAGCTGCTCTCTCCTTCGTCTGCCTCCTCTGCGACAAGCATCTCCGCGCCGCGGTAGGACGGTTCTGCTGCTGCAGAAAGCCGCCGAACGCGACGAGCGTCTACTCTCCGGATAACGGAACCCCGGCAAACCCATGGGCTCCGGGTGCAAAACCCGAGATCATAGTCACAGGGGAAGCCGAAGGTGGGGAAATTCAGAGAGCGTAGAAGTTGGTACGGGAAATTGACGAGATGTGTACAGTAGTGTTTGTATAATAAAGTGTTCTTGCCTGTGTCTGCAATTACTGTGTGTGTCTCTGAAAGAGCATATCCACCCCAGTCACCTTCTAGATTCATTCTGCAAACCAACAAATTAACAAACAAAATCAACAGCATGGAATCTGAGATACACTTTGGGTCATTCCTAAAGTCTTATAAAAAATCACGTCAGAAACGTTTAGGGCTTGGAGATGAAGCTCTTGATTTGGTCGAGCAGGTTCACGTACTGGGTGTGCTCGTAGTGGGTGGCGTAGTGGACAACATCCTGGCAGAACTGCTGGGTGAATCCGCGCTCCTCTAGGTACTGGACGAAAAGAAGATCGTGGAGGGTCTAAATGATTCAAATTGAAGGAAGACCATGTGCGTTTTCACTTACAGGGTCGATGTACTTTCCGGAAGAAGCATAAACGTGGTCGGGGACGGCATCATTGGCATCGGCGCCAACGGGAGCGACGTAGAACTCGGCGACGCTGTAGTCGAACTGACCTTCCTGCTCGGCATGGACAAGGTCAAGGTGGAAGCAGAACCGCTGGTTTCCCTTGGTGATCTCGACGTCGAGCGGGGGGAGTGCCACAGGCACGGGCTCGGTCTCCTCCTGACCTTCGAACTCCTCATCCATGTTGACGGAGTGGTTCACGTTGAAGTAGACGCGGATCTTCTCGGTGCCGTGGGTCTTGGTGAGGATGACTTCGGCGTCCTTGGTGGTGAGGGTGAAACCAGGGACCGTTGGAGCCTTGGCGCCTCCGAGGTTCTCGGCCTCCAGCTGCTTCTCGGCCTTGATCTCATTGCTCAGGGCTTCGGTGAGCTGAGAGGTCACAACGGAGAAGTCTAAAGAAGCATCATTAATTTCCGCAGAAGGAATATTTAAAGAGCATTGGTGTATTTTGACCGTTTCAAATGAAAGAAAAAACCTTTGGGTTCATCTTCCAAATCCCAAGGTCCTTTAAAAATCTCAACAATTAAATTCCCAAATAAGGAAGAAGGTAAACAAATACGGCTACAAATTCTCACAGTATCCGAACCCGCTATCAAAAACAACCTGAGAAAAGAGAACAAACGAGTTACTTTTGGGAGTAGTGGTGAAGGACCGAGCCAGAGCAGGGGTGAGCCGAGCGGACTGGGGAAGGGCGGACTTCTGGAGGGCGCGCGAAGCGACACGGAGGATGGAGACGGCGCGCATGGCTGGGAGGGTTAACTTCTGAAAGAGACGGAAGTGAAAATCGATCAAAGCAAACCAAGCAAAGCGCGGCGCCGAAGAGGGATTCTGACGAAACCGAAAACAAGCGTCAGACGCACGAACACTGTACTCGGCTAATGGCTTTCGTTGCGGGATCCAGTAACTTCGATGGAGGCTCGGAGACGAGAAATTCGAAATTCGCTGGTGACGTCTTTTCTGGATCTCTTGGTTTGGTTGTGGCTTCTGCAAGCCTTCAGATGTTATGAATCCGCTAGTGCGTTTCCAGACAGTGCGAGCCTCTGTAGGAGCCATCGCGTTGGATCTTCGAGGTCGATTCTGCTGCACCAGCAACGGTTTCGCGCCAACTTTCGCCTATTAACTGCTTCTTCTGCGTCGGAGAGAGCTTTTCTTCTTTCGTTTTGTTGTACGCCCCTTTCAAGTATGACACTAGCCTTCCAGTGTTCTCCGCCCCTGACTTCACGTATATATCACGTTTACGCATCGCCTTCTGAAGACAGCTTCCTCGTTCGCATGTTTGGTCCCGTGGCTTCCGTGGCGTCACATCGCGTTTTCATTCTGTTCATCATCGTTATGGAAGTGAACCATTTTCTCTTTCCAGGTCAGAGAATGGACCGATCACCGGTGCATTTACTGAGCGACAGCGAATGTAGCAACGAGTCCTCGCGACGCTTCCGGGCTTTCGGCCTCAAGTGCCCCGGGAATTGGGCCAAGGATGCGTCGCTGATGGAACTCCTGGAACGGTCAGAATCTTGCCACCTATGGTTTGAGAAGACAGAGAAGCCGAATGGCCCGAAGAACGGTGGATTCAGCGTTGTTTTCGCTACCGTGGAAGAGGCGTCGGCGAACTTCGAGAAGGTCCAGAAAATGGTCGTGGATGGAAGCGCGCTTCGCGTCCAGGCATCGAAGTCGTTCTGTGAGTATCATTTTGGCTCGGTTTTCGGTTTACTTGGTTCTGTAGATGATGCCGTCAAGCGTCTGACCGCTCCCGAGAAGCCTCCTCTCCTGTTTACGGTAGATCCAGAGGGCGAAAAGTCGAACCGAACCCTATACGCCGTTAAACTGATCTCCTCCATGGACAAGGATCTCTTGCAAGCGTTTTTCGACGCCGACAGCTTGGAATCCATTCAAGTACAAGTGTTTCATGAGATCGTTAGTCTAAGGAGCCCTTTAGATTTTATCAAACACTGTACCTCAAGGCGATTACACCCAGGCAGAAATTATCTTCAACACGACTGAACAAGCTCAACAGGCACTGAACGACGTCGATGGAATCCCTATCGACGACGGGGAAGAAAACCAGGTGCTTCGTCTTCTGAACCCCGCCCAGTACGCGGTCTACGATGCGACGCCAAACCTCAGGCCTCTCGCTCCTGAATGCGCTTCTCCAGTGAAGAACGAGTCTCCATGTAAGCCTTCAGTCGGGCCATGCACCCCTCCACCAGTTGCGGACGCTCCTGACGCTACGCCTCCCCCGGCGGTGACTGCTCCTGAAGTAACGCCAGAAATTGTATTTGATCGCTTCGAGGGGGTAGGTTTAGTCTTTGCTCCAGTCCTTATTGTATGTTCTTCCAGCATATTTCGGACACCCGCATCAACTGGGCCGAACTGAACGACGAAGCCGATCTTTGGAAGCTATGTGACGAAGTGAGCAAGTCCTTCGGAGGCCTGCCAGATTCTCTGCTCAAAGAAGCACTTCTGGAGGTGCTGGAACAACACTATGATGCGGCCACCACTCCGTGGATGAGAACGCACATCGAGTCGTTGGTCAAGTAAGAGTCACTGTTCCCAAGCGTATCTAGTAGCTACTTTATTTATAGGCTCTGGAAGAAAACCGTCAGGAGCGAGAAGAACGTCCCTCGAGAAGGGATGGTCGCGGCGAGTGCTCCCGCCTACGTCCCTTACGATCCTCCTGCCAAGCGCAACCGTAAGAGCAAGAACACGGACGCCGCTCAGAAGCGTGCGCGGATGATGGCTGGCAGCGTAGGACAGCTGCTGAACCAGGCGCGGATCCAGTTCGCCAAGGAGGACGGCGAGCTCGACATAGACGAGGACGAGCACGGCAACTTCTCCATCGAGGGCCAGGAGCTCTCCTTCGAAAATTGGGGCAAGATGCTCAAGAAGCAGGATGAGAGTGCCGCCAAGACCCAAGCGGCGAAGAGTCGGTACAGCCAGGCGAAGTACGAGAAGATGCTGGCGAAACGGGACAAGAGGATCCGCGGCCAGGTCCAGATGGTGGAGAAGATGAAGACGATGCGGGCCGGCCTCAACGATGAGGACGACGACGAGCAGGAGAACAAGCCCATGGACGAAGGAGACACTGGCTCGGAGAACAACAGCGAGAAGATGACCGCTCGTGAAAAGCGGAAGAAGGCGCGCGAGGGCCTGCGTCAAGAGAAGGAGAAGGAAGACGGGGAGATGACCACCGATTCGGAGAAAATGAAAGCCACGGCCTCTTCTTCGGATTCCTCGTCGTCGTCAGAGTCCTCCAGCGACGAGGAGAATCCTCGAAGGAGGAAGCTAGCTCGCAAGAGGGCTGCAGCTCGACGCAGCAATACGTCGGCTGTGAACGTTGCCTGCGAGGAGTACATCCAGAAGCACTATGTTAACAGGTTCAACCTCGTGAATCGCCTCTCCTTTGAGCAGAAGACGACTTTCCTCGCCATATTAAAGGTTTGTGTGCCTTCAGTAGGGGAGCCCTGAGGGATTCGCTAACATGAGGGACTCCCGTGCACAATTGTCGTGTTGGTATTTGGCGAACCCCCTCCCGATTTCAATAATGTAATTGTCGATTTATAGGAAACTGTGCAAGGAACCACACAGGCCCAGAAAAACCAACTGATGAAACAACTGAAGGCACACCTTGACAAGTGAGGAACACACGCAACAAGAAGTCCTTGTTGATGTAAATAGCATTTTCCTTGTCCCTCTTGTTACCGTTATTACTTGTTTAGAGAAATGATTAATCAATCATTATTTATTCCTCCAATAAATACGTTATCTTCAATTCTCTACGCACGGCAGCAGTATCCAGTGCCACAGGGGTTGAAACCCATTTGACAGCCACACGGTTGGGAAGGTTGCGGGGCCGCACAGGGCATCACGAATTGCTGGCTGTGGCGACATGTGACATCACAGAACGAAGCGCAGTTCGAGGCCAGACCAAGAACGGTTTGCGAGCAGCTGGCGACACATTGCTGTTGGCAAGGGTTCTGGACCTGGACCACCGGAAGAGGAGCCGGGAGGGGGACAGGGGGCGGCTGCTCCGACTTGATAACCACGATGATTGGGGCCTGGCCAGAGGGCTGTTGTTGAACTTGGGTTCCGCACTGGGACACACAGGTGGCTTGGCAGACCGTGGGCTGAGGCTCGGCCTGGCAGGCTTTCTGGCACGTGGGAGCGCACACTGACTCGACCGGGGGGCTCTTCACGGTGACGGCGATCTTGACTGCGTGCTGCTCGCAGGATTTGCTGCAAGCGGGTTCGCAGCTGGACTGGCACACGTTGAGCGGAGTCGAGCTGGCTTGGCACTTTTGGACGCAGGACTGAAAGCGAAGGCAATGAAGTTTGAGTGAGAGTTTTTACATCATCTTCGGATCATAAACTATCGAATTTAATGCTTTCAAAGTCCATTAGAAGACGCGCGGACACATCGACGTACCTGTGTGCACTGCGTGGCGCACTGGGCCAGAGAAGGTTGTTGAGCGGGCGGACAGTTACAGCCCGGTGCCGGAGGGTCACAGGAGCATTGACGCTTTGCTCTGCTCTAAAACACCGACGTTTTCTTCGTTTTTGGGGTACACGAACCTCAGCGGAGGCAGCGGAGACGAAGAGGGCGACGCAAAGGACGAGCGCAGAGCTGCGACGGGAGAGAAGCATGACGAAGGGTGTGAGTGCTGCATTGCCCTTTGGACAATGTTTAAGTACCCGTAATTACCCGAGGACCGGTCAGTGGTCATCGCGTAGGTAAGCCGCAGAAAAACGGCCCGCGCCGAGTGTCCGAAGCGATGTTGCGCAAACACTGCAAGAAGACGCAGTAATTGCAATGAGTCAGATTATAGACAGTAGACGTGATGAAGTGGACGAGTAGACAGAGACAAAGGCCTGCAAGGACAAAGCGCATTCCGTCGGCGATTTAGCGTTTTTGTCGGCTGCGAAATGGTTCGCTTTGCAAGTATCGCTCTCCTTTCGGTGGTGTTGCTCCTTCTCACGGGTAAGCCTTTGGACTCTTTGGCAAACAAGAGGGACATTGCGAGGATTCTGGAGCGCGTGAGACTTTCATCTTACACGATTCTTGCACATTTTTGTTTATTGCTTTGAAATGTTCGTTCCTGCATGTTTTGCACCTTTTCGCATGTTTTCTCATAGTCTAGCACTAGTACAAGAACCTCATGGTTCCGTTCACCAAAGCGCAACAATTGAAGCATCCAGTAATGCCCGGGGTGAACCTAATGCCGATTTGACTTGGTTTGAGCTTTCACAGCGATGTGGGTGGTCGCCGCGTGCAAACTGAAAAACTTCAGTGGGAATCTTGCTGGAGCTTGTTCAGTTTCGAGTGTTAGGTTACCCCCGTAAATTTATCCGCTAATCTCGAGAAACACTTTCAAATATTCCATTAACTTTACTTGTATCTCTTTCTATGTAACGCCGTGGTTTTAGATGAATGCAAGCCTAAGGTGTTCAAAAAGACCGTCAAAGAAACGATTCTGATAGGCGGTAAGACAGTAAAGCCAGAAAAGAAGCACATGCCCAAGCAGTTCAAGGCGCTCATTCCAAAGGGTAAAGAAATCGAAGACAATCCAGAATTGAGTCCCGTTCAGCTGAAAGTGAGCGGTGGAGTTAAATTCGATGCATGTTTGACCTCGAAGAAATGCCTGAACAGAGGGATATGTGAGCCGGCCGGTGGCACGTGAGTTGCTGGTGGGATTCGACTATATACTACTACAGTTTTTAGGTATGTGTGTAAATGCCCTAAGGGATATATAGGACGACATTGTGAGTATTTGCACGACCCAGGCAAGTGTAAAAACCATCATTGCAAAAACGGAGGCGTATGCAAGCCTGTGGAAGGCACACGGACTGTCAACAAACCGGATGTTGGAAAGCCAAAAACACCTAAGGAGGCAGCCGATAGGATGGAGCATTTTTCCGAACAAGTATCATACGAGTAAGAAAAATCAAGATATATTTCAAGGCGTTAAGTGCGTCTTTTCAGATGTGACTGTCCAAGCACGTTCTCTGGATACTTCTGCGAACATTCCGATAATCGCACAAAATGCATGCAACATGACTGCAATTTCCATGGCGTGTTTTACGAAATTGAATCTGATAAACCGGTGGAAATAAGGAACGGAACGGAATGCAAGTGTCACTGCCAGGAGCACTACTCTGGCGACAATTGTGAAAAGATCAGTCCTTGCGTTAACTATCCCAGTTGCTTGAATGGTGGGAAATGTCAAACAAGGCTGGACAGCGATGGAAATCTGGAGGCATACTGCAACTGCACCGTCACTGTGGCGAATTCAAATGCGCTCAAGTTACGAGGAGACTATTGCGAAATTATGGAATTGAATGAAGCTTTGGTGAAAAATGATTGCCTTAAAGGTGTTCCCTGTGAGGTCCCACTGGAGAAAGTACTCAAGTGTCTCGAGAAGGAAGACAGCGACATAAAGAAGCAGATCGAATTGGACTACCAGGAAGCTCTTAATAAGTTTCCAGGGGCGAAGAAAACCATTGATGAGAGAGGCTGCTTTAATGCTGGAAAATGCGTTCCTAACGTTTATCAGTGTAAGTTTGTGTTCACTGTATCTTGACTAAGAAGATTTAGTTGGTGACCGCAATTTGCTGCTTCCGAACTGTGAATGTCCCACAGATTGGCATGGCCCGTTTTGTACGGAGCAACGAAAGAAAGATGTATGCAGAAAAATACAGGAGGCCAATCTATGCGATCATGGCCATTGCATAGAAAGTGAAACGGACCATGGATTCTCGTGCAAGTAGGTGCTTCTATTCGACCGCCCTTAGTGTATCCCTTTAGATGCGACGAGGGCTATATCGGAACATACTGCCACAAGAAAAACCCGTGCCGCAACAATCCCTGTGGAGGCACAGGTTCTCTGTGCCTCGTGCTCTCGGAGACCGACATGAAAGAGGCCAGTAGTCGTGGTGCACACGTCGACTTTGCTTGTGTCTGCGCTATGAATCAAGACATCGAAGAAGGCGTCGCCACAGTCGATGGTGAGCAACAGAAAGGTAAGTTGTCAAACCCTTCTTCTCTCTTAGTACCACGATTTAGCAATAAAATGCAAGGCAAAGACGGACTGTGGAAGGGGTGACGTCTGTAAAGGGGGCTACTGCTTGAATTGCACCATTCAAGCTGATTTCGGTGGCGCTTTGTGTACCGCTGAAGAGAAAAAGCGTGGCTTCAGGTGTATTTGTCCTAGAGGCAAAACTGGCGAAGACTGCGCGAAAGTTGTCGATGCGTGCACGTACCACGAATGTCAAAACAACGGTGCATGTGTGCAGGAAGGATATCTTCGCTACTCGTAGGTGCCTTGCTGTAGAGACTTTTTTTAATGGTCCTGTTTATAGTTGCAATTGCACCGGTACTTTCTACAAAGGAGAGTTTTGCGAGATTCCTGAGGACGTCTGCTTGGGCATAGGCAAGGTCACCTGCATCCACGGAACCTGCTATCACGACAGCGAGTACCACAGAGGGTTCCGTTGCAAATGTGCCGACGGCTATCATGGGTTGGATTGCGACATTGAGAGCAGTTTTGACTTCATGACCTTTTATATGGTAAGTGAGTGGAGATGATTTGCGGGAGTCCGGAAGTTGAGGAGGTCTGTGTTCATTTTCATTTTTAAGGAGAATTATCGCTACACGTTCCCTGGAACAATGTTCGTCGTTTTGATGCCACTCACAATTCTCTTCATCGTGTGTGATCGGGTGCGCATTTGTCGTGCGGATAAGGCGCCGCGGAACGCACCCGGCGACCCGGAAGCAGGCGCTAAGGACAAGCCGAAGGAGGCGGAGTCCGAATCCGAGGAAGAGGAGAACAAACCGAAGGCGCCGAAGATCAAGCCGGAGAAGCAGCCAGTGGGGGTGCTCCCGCCTGGTGGCGGACAACGAATCATTTTCTGAGCTCATTGTTGTGTTTAAATAAATATGTCGTTTGCAGCTGCAGAATGGCTCCTCCCCGTTCGCGCCATGTTGGCTACAGATTAGCATAAGTACAAGTGATGGGCTGGAGAGCGCGGAGCCACGTCTAATGGGGATCGACGACCACGGTGCGCTCCGCTCCCAATGGCACCATAAATCGGCACTCGTTCACGTAACGACAATCACCTCGCGTTGTCGCACGTCACTTAATCGAATTTTTGTGTGCTTCCCAGTTTCCAACGACGCTCCTCTAACTGCTGATTTCTGAAGTACGCGTCTGAGTGCGAGTAGGTTGACGTGATAGGTGGCAATTTAATTAAGCCACTTAGACGCGTGCCGACGTTTGTCTTTGACCATGCGATGGCGCGCCGAATTCCGCTCGCCTCTACATGGAGTCGAGGGCTAATCGCGCCGTAGTGTCCAGCGTTTCAGAGCTCTCTATATAGGGTGGATGAGCGTCGAGTCGTTGGCAATCCGGACGGCGGACTTCGACTCCAGCGTCGACTCCTACGAGAACGTGCCCTCAAGGCGCATCGGATGCGTCGACCGGAGACGTGCCATCTTCTACGGGGCTGCGTACACTTGGGTGAGTCCGCTTAATTGACTTATTTGCCGCTGCAGATCCTGCACCGAGGGCCGCTCTTTGCCCTCGCGGGAGATTAGCCGGTTGAAGGAGTGCATTTATTAACATTTGGCCAAAAAAAACCAACTTTGCAATGAAGCCAGAAGGCGTGAGGGACTTTAATAACCAAAGATCGAGGTCGCTTGATGTGTGGCATCCTAGAAGCAGGGCTTTGGAGCTTCGTTCTTTGAAGAACTTGTTTGTGTCCAGCATGTTTCTGGGTTGGATTGGCTCCCCCGGAGGTCATTTACAGAAAAACTAACTTTTCAGTGCGCCAGACGACGCCCACGGCCATTCATGTTTTTGGGAGAAAGAGATCGCGTGAACCGGAGTACAAATGGATTGTGTGGCGAGGGAGTACGGTAGTAGATAGTACTGCGTCGTACCCGGCACTTCAGATGACGCCTACTTCATCGGCATTCTTGCTTTGGGATTTGTGTTTTGGGACTAAAGGAAACGTGTCTCATTTAATCTTGCAGTAAATCTAAGAACACGCAGAAAAAGGAGGCAATGGGGCCATTTGTGACTTGGTCGTGCTGAGACCGGAACCTGGTCTAGTATTTCACTCTTTCTTCTATTGTTTACTCTATTTTCATCAACAGGCTTTCGTCTTTTTACGACAGGCCTTTTCTTTTTTTTTGCCTTTTCTTTTCTTTAATTAAGAATCTGGACCGAGAACCGATGACTAATGATTAGACCTTCGCGGAGATTAACCCTTCTCAAGCACCCATGACGACCGTCCCCTTTAATGCGCGCCTCGCTCGCCCAAAAGCGCCTACAATTGGCGTCAAACCGCATTTGGCAGGTCCTCGTCCCTCCCAAGACTCCAAAGACGTCCCGAATGAATCGTCTTGGAGACCTATTTTGCATTCATAAGTGCATCGGGAATAGAACAAAAAACCACGCAGATGGAATCCTTCCTTGCAAAGCACACGTTCCGAGGGCCTCGTCATGGTTCCCGTGCGGCGCGCATCCATCACCGTTAAGCACGTCTGCGGCCCGAGGAGAAAAAGTGAAATTCGACTAATTTCTGAATGAGCGTTTCAGTGTTTGACGGCGGCCGTCTTCTTCGATTGCTACCTTCACATCAAAGATCCGCTTCTCACGCGCCACGAGCAGAACGTGATCGAGCGGGAACGGCTCAAGCAGAGCACCGACTTCGCCTTCTACAAGGAGTTCGCTAACGGCTATCGCCAGAAGATGACTCTACACATCCCTAACAACATCGACCAGCGAGTCCGTAGGTGTATAGGGGCTATACGGAACCGTTTTCCATACAGATTAGGAGTCATAACTAAGGGGCGATTTGAATGACCCTTACTAGTAGAAGTACACTTTCCAGAAGGCCAGATTCGGCTCAAACAAGGCCTTATCATGTTCTTCGCCCTACCGGGCATCTTTCTCCCCATGCTCACCATCTACGCCTACAAGATCGTAAGTATGAACCACCGCCCGCCCTCACTCCAGCCTCTCAGAGGAGACCGCGTCACTTCCTTTGGTGGATCTGCTGGATGTCCGCGCACAACCTCCACACCGTCATCACGGCCATTGTGGACTTCCTTAAGATCTTCGTGCTGGAGCCCAACAATCCCTACGTCTTCTTCCAGCGCGGCCGCGAGGCAGTCATGGAGCCAACACTCTACTTCACCGCGAGGGAGCTGCTCGGCCTCACAAAACTGCTCACCGTCCCTTTTTCGGTACCTTTTCGGTCCGTGGAGTGCCTAAATTCCGATTCTAGTTTTACATCGTCTACGTCGTCTTCATGTTCTACTGCGACTGTCTCCTCTACGCGTGGAACAAGCATTTCCCGGTAAACGAGACGGAGACTCAGACGTAGACAGACCGTTTTGCAGAACACAGACGAGACCCAAACCGAGGAGACGAACAGTCTGAGTCTCCCTGAAGTAGACAGCAGAGGGAGTGTGCCGAGCGACGGAAGCCCGCCCAAGGAGGAGTGGAAGCCAGTCCGATGCTTCGTGTGCAGTCAGAGGATGACTTCCCACCAGGCGGTGCTCAGCCTTAGGAAGTGGCGCAGCTACGGCTCCTCGTCCGTCCACTCGCACTCCATCCAGGCGGAGTACCCTGCGAGCGACGAGACGGAGTACTCGTCCATCGTATCCTGAGGCAAATGGTCGGACTAGGAAATGTACATATGTATAGGAGGGGAGAATAAAGAGAACATAGAACGTGATGAGTTTATTACAATATGGGTAAAACCGGTGATTTACAATAATTAGTAGAGTTAAGCCTTATGTATAAAACGCTATTTTTGAGACTAATTCGTCGGCGGATTGAAGTAAGCCTCCAGCAGTGGAGTGTTGTGTCCGGCATCGTAGTCCACTAGGTACTTGTCGCAGTAGTAGAAGATCAGCTGGCGACGTTGTTCGTCGGTCAACCTAAAGAACAAGATCAGGAAGGTGCTAAGGTGTTGCGGAACTAACCCGTTGTAGAGTCTGAACCGTGTTAAGGAGGGATCGATGTGTAGCGCTATCCTCGACATTGCCGAGAGGGCCAGCCATTCCATGACCACCTTCTTGTCCTTGTCGTTGCGGAGAAGACCAGAATGGCGACTGTCGATGAGGTCTATGAGCAGCTGGTTCGCTCGGTTCGAAGCTCGACGCTGGGCGGCACTCCCCAATTCGTTGGTGACGATGATTTCGTCGTCCGTTCGTCGAATTAGCCGGACTGGTCCTTTGTACATCGCCAGCTAAAGATCAACGTTGGGAGTACGGTAGATTCGTATCATGAGTACGGTAGTAGAGGTCATACCTGCTTGGAAATGGGCAAATTCAAGTAGTGCCGGACGGCGTATCGTACGACAAAATCGACGACTTTCGGCATCCTTGCAACGGCTAGCGGCAATAGATCGTCGAAGGTGGCGTCAAGCAGGACGGATCCCACGTTGTAGTTGGCGGCCGCCCAAGAGGCCGTAAACCCTCCGATCGACCAGCCGTACAAAATAATATCTGCCTCCTTGAATCCTAATTTCCTTGTGGCGAACTGCATGACTGCTTCTATCGCGTTTTGCTCTTGCTCGGGATACGGTAGCCCACTGCTCTGGGCGAAGCCAGGATGGTTCCAGCCGAGGACGGAATATCCCTTGACAAGAGGGGTGTTGGCGATGCCCACTTCATAGAATCCAGCGTTCCCTTCGCAGGTCACCACGAGTTTGGATCCATTCAAGCTTCCCATGCGGTTGTCCACAAACATAGTGTCGATACGATTTCCGTCTTCGGTGAGAAGGACATTCCGGCGGCCTCCCTAAATGATACCGTAAGCCAGTCACTTCTCAATGCATAGCTACATACGTTCTCCACGACCAGCTTCTTCCTCCCGGCGTTCAAAACACCCGCAAAGAGTGTTTTAAATAAAGATGTGGCTCCGGGATAGAGCATCCGCCTGCCGAAGGTGTGGACTACGCTAGCGGAGAGGGGGTCCCGGATCATCTGCCAGAAGGGACCCATTCCGGTGAATTCGTTCTCGTCCAGAGGGACAAACTTCTTGTTCGCGCGAGGCTCTACAGTATAGGCGATCGGTGCCATAAAGATCTAAACTTAAGGCTTAAGATGGGAAAGTAAAGAGTTCCCACGTTGCCCCTCTAGAATTTTGACGTTCTTACCTCGTAATCATAGTTCCTTAACTGCGCTTCGGCGTCAGGGCTCGCCTCCTTACTCTCCGTAACCTCTAGCAGTATGTCCGTGAACTTTCGGTAATCTTCACTGAAGCTTGGTGATTTGAGTACCCGAATGGGAACAGCCATACCTGCACATCCGACCGATCGTTCTGAAGACGTATGCGAAGCTGTAGTAGATGACGACCATCTGAAGGAACCTCATCGCACAGGAAGGCTCGTACCACTTCCGATTGTAGGCCATGGCGATGAGAACCGGAGAGACTACGGTACAGAAGTGCCGGAATCCTCGGGCGCACATCAGCATTCGGTCTCCTAGAGCTTCGCCGACGTTCTCTTGGAACGGGTCGCCCCCATATATGTCGATGATGTTCGGACCGAAGACGTATTGCAGTAGTTTGCTCAACGCCATGGTTGAGTTCCAAGTCTAAAGCACGAAATGATGACGTGGAGAGGGGACCGAGGGTAATTGCTAGAGGACCAACTACGATAAGCAAGAAGGTTTGATGCACTATGGAGAGGAATACTTTAATCGTCCAACAATTCAAAAAACATAATGTACACGTTTATGCTTCGGTCCCGGCCTCCTTCTCCAAAGGCCCGGCTTTAGCCTCGTCCGGCTTCTCCGCTTCTCCTTCCTTTGGGCCTTCTACGCCATTTTCTGCCTCCTTCGGATCCTTCTTTGACTCCTCGGCCTCTTCATCCTCGCTATCGTCTTCATCTTCTTCGGACTCTTCTTCCTTCGCCTCCTACAACAGAAGATAAGCAAAGGTGAGCCGGAAAGGAGAAACTAACCCCACGCTTCAGCTTCTTGTTCTTCTTCAGATTCTCCTTCCTTCGTTGGCGTTTCGCTCGCTTCTTTGCTGTCTTCGCCTCTTCAGCTTCCCGTATCGCGCGAACTTTGTTTTCGTATTCGAGATTCTTTTCCTCCTTCTCCGCCTGCTTGGCTATGTACTCGAGGCGCTCCATCTCCTTCCTCCGATTGTTGCGGAAGATGTGAAATTCAGCGCTTCCGGCGGCGGCCGACGATCCGACGACATTCCGCACGAACTCTGGAGGAGCTTTAGGCTTCGCTTCTTCTTTGCGGGATGGGATGTATGCTGGCTTGTCCTGAAGGTATAAGGTCTCGTTTAGCGAAAAGAACCTCAAGTATGAGCTTCCTAGTGATACGCTCATGAAGAGATGCGCATAAGATGGTTACAAAGAACGTGAAGTGAAAATAGAGCAAAAAGAATCGTTAAAACTTACAATGTTCCTCTGAAGACGCTCGAGGCGCATGCGAATCAGGTCGTAGTCCGTCTTCGCCTTCCGCTCTTCGTCTGCTTCGCGATCTTCAATGGGCATAGTTCTGAAAAACAGCAAAAAGCAACGTTCGCAGAAAGTGATAAGAGAAAAAGAAGCGTGACACGACAGCAAAAGGAGAAGCAGAAGATGGACACACGGACGGACACAACATCGACATTGCGGACGAACGTAAGAGGTTTCCAGGGGACTTCGCAACTTTCAGACGCTTTGCAGAAGCGTCTGTAGACTGACGTACGACCCTTCCCAGGGCTCCAGAATCAGTCTTCCTCTAAGGTCCCTTCTAGAGCGGTTGTGCCAGAGTGATGGCTGATTTGAAGCGCGTTGACATCGGCGCCTTAGCGCTCGACTTCGACGAACAAATGGCGGCTTTGGTGAGTGGCGGGAACCCCTCAGTGCGACTTCTCCTTTCAGAACGAAGACAAGAAGCTTGAAGATGCGCGTTTGGAGTGCTTGGAGGCGATTGAGATGCTTCGAAAAGCGCACCAGGCGGCAGAACTCTCGGAAGAGTACGTTCGGAACAGCATGGCGCTGATGGCAGAGGAGTTTCGAGAATCACGGATCACCTTTGACAACGACTTCCGAAAGGTAAACTTTTATATAAGTATGTCCTGGAGAAACAGAGTATTGTAGGATTACGAAGAAATAAGGCGTGTGAAAGAGGACTTCGAACGGGAGGCAGCACCAATCGTCGACGACATCGCACGTCTTCAGAAGGAGGTCCTGCGCTCGATCGCCGACCTTGAAGCTCTGCGAAAAGTTTCGAAGAAGTCCGTCGCGAATTCTGACGACATGAAGCACATTTTGAGAAAGAAGTACGCTACTCAGGCTGACTTCAACGAGTACTTCGAGAAGGTAGATTGGATTACCGTATACCTCCTGGTTCATCTCTAAACTTATAGCTTAAGATCCTCGAGAAAAACAGCAAAGAATTGCTGCGGAACACCCCTCAGCATCGGAATTATCATAAACCCAGTGGTGGCAATCCGGGTGCATACTATGGAACTGTTGAAGGATCCGTGCTCATCCCGGAGGTTGTGTTTCTGTCCATACAATTCGCCTACAGTTAATTTCAGGCTTTCCACGCCGTTCGTGAACTCGAAAAAGAACTTGACAAACTGTCCAGCATGCTAGGAACTGACGGACTGGAGGACGTGCGCCACTTCCGCCGCCTGACGTCTCAACTAGCCGAAATGCTCGAAAGACAAGTAACCATTGTGTCCCGTCCATCCAAGCAGGAGGCTCCCACCGTCCCCCCGTCCGAAGCGTCGACCCATTCTACCGCCACTTCCGACATCCGCGTGCCCTTCATCGATGAGATCTCCACGATTCTGATGCAACCCTCCGCCAGTGAAGTCACTGCCACCTCCTCCGACGGGAGTTACTCCGACTTTGGACTGACTTCTGACTCTTCGGAATATTTAACCTCAGTTGAATCGTAGTTTTAAACGAAATCTGCGTCCATGTATAAAGTATAGTTAATATGCATCCTTGATTGGGCTTTAAATGTGAAGTTCTACTGAGGTTTCCTGGTTCAGAGTCGAAAGAAATCGTGATGGCGGCGACTCATAAAAACGCACCGTCCAGCGTGAGTCACGGAGATCTCGGGGCCGAATTTCGCGAACGCATGTTTACGCGAGCGTGCTCGCCTTCGTGCTAAGAAGGCGACCGTAATCCTTTCACCAAACAGCTCTGCGGCCAACTGAAGTCACTCCGATCGCTTCTTCCCTCGATGGCCTCTTGTCCACTCGCGTGGCCCTTTTACAGAGTGTCGCCTCTTCGGCGACCTTCCTGCGGCCCGTCAAACGTCGTCTTCACTGAAGAAGCTGCTCCAGCCGAAAGTGTACGAATCGGGGCCAGGTGGCCTCCGCACAGCTGCATCCAATCACAGAGTTCGAAATCTTCGAAGAAAGCACTCGAAAACGAGCGCGCGCGGCGCCATTCGATTGATTTGACGACAGCGCGACGTGTTTGTACTCCCTCGGAGGCGCTGACCTCTTCCGCCGGTTGCTCCTCCTGACGCTATTTGCGTTATGCCAATTTCCGACGGCGAAGTACATTTGTGGCGCTCGGTATCGTCTCGCGCGACGGCGGTACATTAGGCGCCCATTACAAGCCGATAAAAGGCGGCAAATGGGATCGTAGTAGGGCGGGACCGTTCTTCAGAGGTCCCGGACCCTGTCTTGCGAAGCCCTCTTGACCAAGTTCTGTGTTGGATCGAATTTTACTGAAAACCATTGACAGTATTCCTGGCTTTGTTGCCCCCTCTGGTCTTAAGAAGGAAGCGATGCTTCTTCAGGGGTGTTAGGCCTGGTCTTAAGAGCCATGGCGACTATGATCTTATAGCAATTAACCTTAGGGATCCGAATCTTTCAAACATTATTTATTTTCCACTCTGATTCCTCTGGTTTTTTCGCTATCCCTTTGGGACTTCGCACACCCACCATCTATGACCCCCATCGCCCCCGCTCTGCTCCCAGGAAGGAAACGTTGGCACAAACACCAACTTTGGATGTTCCCCATTTGACCTTTCGATCCAGGCGCTTCTCTGGATTTGCTTACGTCCTCGGTCCAAGAATAAAGATTGGTCAATGACCACTTTTAAGCTGCTGGTTTGTTCGTTCTTCTCTCACTGACGTAGAACTCCTGCTTACGTTCAAAGTCCCGTTCAGATTTCCTGGTTCAAAGTCAAAAGACGTCGTGATGGCTGCGGATCGTAAACAACCCAACGACAAACATGAGTCACGAGGATCTTTGGGCCGATCGCCCTGACTCACGTCCTATTCTCTCCTATGGTTTCGGAAATGTTGATCGGTTACTGACAGCTACCCATTGGCCTAAACTTTGTCCCTCAAGGATGTTCGATTTCTTGAGTGAAAAGGGACATTCTTTACCCTAAGATCTGGTGAGAATAGCTCTGAATGACAAGAGAAGAACACAAGCATGCTGCTTGTCTTGTCAGATCGAATCTTTGGAATTTGTTACAAAATTGTTTGTCTTATCTGCTTCATGCGAAGGAGCACAGCGTAGGGACATAGCGGTCTTCGCCATTCTTCGACATGGCGGTCTTCTTCTGATGATTGGCTTCTTAGCCTCTGTGTTGCAAAGGACTAAAAATCGATTTAAAGACACATATTTACAGAGTTATTCGTAATCCGCATCATCATGTACTTTCTAGCGATCATAACGTCCCCTCTTGTACTCTCCGGCTCCTCCTCCCGCCCTGCTCGCCCCCCTCAAGTACGTAAATATCGTTCCTCCGATCAACGTCCCCCTCACCGACTAAATACACGGCCTCAGCGCCTACAACCCAAATTGAGTTCACCGTATTTTGACGTCCTCGCACCTCTTTCGGCGACAATTAGAACACGGCGGCGATTATCCCAAATCCCCCTTCGCACCTCCTTTCTCCGCCGCTTTTTGTCCGAATTCCTCCGCCATCTGGATCTCCGCGGAGATCATAACTCCGCGAGATCGTGATTGATCCAGGGTCCTCGGGAGACGTCCTCAAGCACGCGAGCGGAAATGAAAAAAATTTCTCTAATATTTCCTATTATTTCTAGGCTACTTCTAGACCTTCTGAGGTTAGTGAAGGCCTATTCAATCTAGGGGAGAACTCAAGCTGAACACAGTTCTGATTTCAGCAGTATTCAACACCCTCTCCTAAGGACAACCCTCTAGATCACGATGGATCCGAGTCCTCCTAAGACTCCCTCCTGAGAGAGGAATCGACAACGACGCGTCGCCGAATCGATCGGAACTCCGAATCGGACCCAAAGGGGCCGGCGCTGGTAATCTGGCGCGATCCGCGCTTCTGATAAGCACCACACGGGGTTTGTTTTCTTTGCGTCCTCCGTCCGCGCGCCTCTTGTCCGCCGTCCCTTGACACCCTTATCCTCTCACGCACTCCCGTGAAACCGCGTGATAACGGAGCCTTTTGTAATCCTCTTAATTCCGCGTTTCCGAATGCGCGCAGATGTGCTCCGGCGAGAAGTGGTCGTGTCGGATTGCGCATCGCGTGTCACGCCGCGTGTTGCCATAAGGTGTCATCTGTCAAGCGGCGCCGTTTGGCGCAAAAAGGTGTCCGCCACACGCACTTCCGACCATCGTCTCCTCGGGGGGCGCCGTCTTGGGCAGGGCGACTGTTTTCGAAGCCTCTCGGGGAATCGATTGGTGCCAAAGGATCGGTTGCCATTCATTTGCGAAATGGTTTCGTTTTTTTCGGGGTTTATATGGCTGTGGAGCCTCTACCCTCTCAAAGCCCTAGCAGGTTCTCTGAGAGTGGCGCCAAAGACGGCATCTGTGTTTCTAAACAAAGTAGGAATTCCTAAAGAACTCTAAATTGCAGGAAAGACTCAAAGCAGATGTTCCCTAGGAAACATGTGTGCGGGGATGATAGGAGACTTCTTATCAAGCTCCCATGCACAGCAGGCGACGGCAAATTTATTACTTCCGATCGCAATTAAAACGCTCGTTTAAAGACAATATTTTCATTCCTAAAACATATCTTTGTTTGTCAGGTGGCTCCGACACTCTCTCCTGAGTGTTCGTTGACCACCGCGCTGAGTCAACTTGACACATCTGACGACAAAAAGCGACCGAAAGAACAATGAAAACACCCTAACCAGTGTATCACCCTAATCTGATGAGTAATCGATTATTTTATCGCTTGCTCCAAGTACCTCAAAATCTGCCGGGCCCTGTTTTTCATTAAGCTCCGACATTCGACTCACTAAACGTCAACAGGAAACCCGAAACACCAAGGAACAACAACATCTCCTAACAAACAACTTGCTTGTGACATTTTAATGGGTAATCGATTGGTTCCAAATTGTTTCTCTTTGCTGCTTCCCACGGCCGGCGGGACAAAGAAGAGGGAAGGTTGTCTTTGTTTTTAGGCTTTCTTTGTCACTGGAATCAGAAGATTCAAAACAGATGTTCCCTCGGAATTGTGCAGGCGTGGGACTTGGCGATAAACAAAGGAAGGAGTCTGCTCCTTCTAGTAGGCATAGAGTCATGTTAGGCAATGGCTCCTCCACCATCCTTAGTGTTAAACCAACATTTGTATTTTGCAATTTAAAGCCCCTCAAGATCGAGCTCCGCGACGGGTTATGACAAATCCACCGCAAAGATCTCGCCTGTCCATCGCCACTTGATCGATGACCGCCTTGTTCCCATGCTCTGAAGAAGATCAGGTGGAGATATCGAGACTCCGACGCATGGCGCCCCCTATGAGCTTCCTGTCGTCTTCCGCTCGACCTCTTCGCAATTCGGCTCCAGCGTGCCGCTTTTTGCGCGCCGAGACGGTAATTAAGCGCGTCCCGGGCGTCGTTAAAGTTTTGATCGGACGTTGTGGAACCTTTCTACCGTAGTCCAACAGTTCATGGCACCGGAAGAGGGTACATAGGGTGTTGATCTTTCCTCTGAAGGGATGCAGGGCCTTTCGACAAGCTGGGCAACGGTGAAAACGGTAGTGATTCATCTAAGATTTGAAAATTTGCGATATAAAAATTATTACAACTTATCGCACTCCAATCATATTACTTTTTGTTGGCTCTCCTGCACGCCTTCTCCATCAAGTAGAGCCTACGTTGTTCCTGAAGACGGCGTATAGCTCAGATAAAAGGCGAGTATCGGGCTTTTATCCTGTAAAGGCCTTAAAGCTTCCAGTCTTTCCTATACGAGAAGAAAGCACCCCGTGGATTCCCTACAACAGAGCTTCTCCTTTCGGAGCTCCCCTCCCCTTAATCGATATATTTCGGACCCTTTTCAATAACTCCTTTTCTAGGAGCTCGCCGACAGTCACAAAACGGCGTCTTTCATCACCCCTCGGTGACCTTCCCTTTGCCGCGCTCGGCGGCTGCCCCTTCAGTTAATAAGCCCGAGATCGCGCCATCGAACGGTCCGCCGACCTCCCCCGCTGATGGGATTAGCGAGTTGTCACGGATTAGTGAAATCCGAAAACACGGACGGAACCCGTTTGCGGTTGTGAGCGCGTTATCACCGCGCGATGAAGATGCTCGGAGTTCCGGCGACGACGCTTTCGCCTGATGCGCGAAGAAATGGGTCGACGGATTAATTGCGTTGCAGGGAAATTGGAGGGGTTTTTCGAGTTTTATGGTTGTAATCGCTGACATTTGCCCGTTTTCTCTCGTTCCTTCCCGGTTTACGCATCGTTCAGCACATCACAGAAGTGCCCACGATGGTTTCTTCGCGCGGTTCTTATGCTTTCTTCCAGTAGCTTCTTTGGTACAATCGGTACTGTAGTTTGTTTAGGACTTTGAGGGCTTTGGTGAGGGCTATCCGTTTTTCGGAAAAGCTGTAGTTTGACCCCAGAGTTTCAGATGCCTCCAAGATCTAATCAGATGGAATAATGCCACTTTAATGTAAGTGCAGGCGCACTTAAGTTCAGAAGGTTACTCGGTAGCACTTCCGTTTGTCATTTGGGATATCCGGGTGGACCCTTGGACCAAGGATCAATCCTTTCCAACTTTTGATTGCTTTTCCTGGATACTGTATTGGCCCCAGTTTCAATTCTCACAGTCCTGAACCCTGATCACAACCGGAACTGTAGTACAACTTCTTCTGATTCTTGTAGTAAAATTCTTCCCTTTAAACTTCTGAATTACAGTACTTCTAGAGATATCCTCCCTTAAGGCTTCCGCGACCTTTTTCCAACGCTCCGTCCATAAACTTTTGATTTCGAATTTTCCGTTTCGATGCACAGAAACCCTCCTTCCACCATCTTATATCCACCACTGCTCAGATTCATCCGCATTCCGTACTCGTCCCCCGCTACTGCGGCTCCTTGTGCGGACTGCCACAAACCCACGGACAGTCGTGGTCTCTGGCCCGCAGCTCCGGTATTTGGGCACTTATCGCGATCGCCAATCTGCTTTCCATCTCTCCCGCGAGGCCACCGAAATTTTCTCTCAAGGCGCTCGCTTTCTCCTTTTTTTCGCTGGTCGATTGTCCGATCACCGATATTTGATGTACGCGTAAGCTCGGTGACAGATCGATTAATCAATCAGTCGGCGGGAAACAGGCCGCAGAACCAGATGAACCGAGGAATTCCGCGTTTTTTGCGTTTCCCCGTCGTTCTGTTTGTTTCAGACGCTGACAAGTGAAGGTCATCCCAATGAACTCATTCGCTTTTTTGAGTGTTAATCACTTCGAGTCCGTGTTCAATTGATTTCGTGTCGTTCCATCGCGTGTCTCGTCCCTTTGGCGGGACAGTCTCCCGAGGCTTTGGGCATATGTGTTTGTTTTACGCCCATATAATTGCGCGAAAGTCGATGGTTGACGCGTTTCTAATTTGCAGTTGTAGACGCTGATTGAGACATTGATTGTTCCTGCAAATGATATGACCGCGATGCAAGTTGGACACGAGACAGTCTAGACATGCAAATGGGTTCTTGCAAAAGCATTTGTTCTTGCAATGCAGCGCAGACACTAGACATTGCTTTGCTCTGCAAATGTAGTTACTGTCTAGACAGTTCGTAGACTCTAGACGCATTCTTCCCATGTGCACATTCACACTTTTAGACACTTCCTAGACTCCAGACATCCGTGTGTGAATTTTACTAGTGTCTATGTTTTTAGACTTATCCTTCATGTATTTTCAGAAAATACCAGCTCTCTCCTGGAAATCTAACCGCCAGCTTATGGAGCGACCCCTGTAGAGCGTCAAGTGAGGGAAACCATGTCCGTGCGGCCAATTCTGCTCTTCCGACAGTCGAAAGCGCAGAACTACGGATTCACGATCGAACATGTTGCGACGTACCCTCCACCCTCACCCTCGAGTAGTCTCGTACGTTCACAAACTTTGTCCTCCGCTCAATGGTTCTTCAGGCTAGCGACATCGACTCGGTGGCGTCCCCCGTACGAAGTCATCCGAGTCCTCCGGAGTCTCCCATCCACACGATCCTGGTCTCCCGCGTCCAGCCGGACGGCATCGCGGCGCAGAATGGAATCCGCGTCGGGGACCGATTGGTCGCGATCGAGGGAGTGCCCGTGCTGCATCTGAGCCACCTGCAGGCCCAGGAGATGGTCCACAATAGGTGAGTCGTTCTCACTTCTTTTGTTTGTTTTTGTTTGCCTATTTGATCGCCAAAGGCACTCGAATTAGATTCCACGACTCTGTTTTGAGTACTTTACGGCGCTGCACCACGACTGCGCTAATTACGTTTGTTTGCGAAGAAAGACGCCTGTCATCTTCTGAGGTGGCGCGGAACCGTCCCGAGATTTCGAGTGATGTGGGTGGTGGCTTCCGCGGCTTATCCCCACAGTCGAAACTGTGCCCATGGGATTTCTCATGTGTCCATTGACACCCTTGTTTGTGCGCTTATTTACGCAGTGACTGTGGGAATAACATGGACGACGACTCCGCGTGCATCCCTTCATCACCCCCCTCGGCGTGCATTCTTAATTTTCACTCAGCGAGCGCTTTGTGAACACTTCTGTATTGCTGTATTGGATTAGAGCTGTAAAAGGAGTCGGCGTGAAACGTGAATACAAGGACTGTCCGACTCGTGCGGTCCGGTTTTGAATAGATTCCTTTGCTGAGAGGCAACGATACTGTTTGCTGTACAAAAAGTTTTTGGGATGTTCATCGCACGCTTATCTCCTTTATTTATTCTTCGTTTTATTGCGTAGGTAAATAACCATATTTGTTGTTGGTGAAATGAGTGAAAATGTGGCGCTTTGTCTTTAGGGGAGGCGGATTACGGGGCCAAAATGTTTCTGGGGTTTACTCTCCTTAATGTTCCTTTTTTCCTCTTACGGGGTCGGAAAGCAAAAAGCCCTGAAGAGCGAAATTTTCTGATATAATAAACCTTTCGTTACCCGGCACGTTTAGTGGAATCATTTTCGCTAGTGTGTTTTGTGATTCCAAAACGAATACACGAGGGAAATGCATTTTTAATACTTAACACAAATCGGTTCCACTTTTACATAATCTATCTGTAAACACAGAGGCGTGTAACAGGTTTCTCTGTTCGTAAACACGATCGCGTATCATCGTTATCACATTAACGTGTGAATTTTCATGCTAATCCATCGCCATCAATATCGAAATAATTTCGGCGCCAAGAAGGAACTGCTAAGTAGTTTCGCCGTTCGAAAGCGGCAGCGCTTTGCCTGTACCTTCCGGCTCGTTCTGAGTTCTGGCCAGGGCTCTTTTTTGCCACTGACAAGTAGCGAATAGCGGCGCACAAAGCAAATTGATCGTCTTCGTTTGTGCGCTGCTGTGTTTGGCCTGTCGGTTCGGGTCATTTGCGTCCGCCTGTGTAGTTTCCGATCACAGTGCACACAGTGGATTGACCAACTGTTGACCAATGTGAAATGGTCGGTTTTTGCGCTTGCAGTCACTTTTACTGGTGCCCCGAACATTAATGCGATTTTTTCCTTGCATCTTCAAGGTCGTGGGTACGGAGAAGAACCGTACAGCTGACCTTCGGCAATTAGTCGCGCTTTGGCAAGCACTTCTTTCCTGTGTGGGTATTAACCAATCTTTCTCCGCTCGCGTTTGCTTCTGTATGTGTAACTTCTACTGATATTTTCAGCGGTCACCGTTTGTCTTTGATGATCGTTTCATCAAGACGGCCACCGTCTCGACCGTCTTCTTCGGAGAATGCCAGAACACCGTACCGGCCACTGTTCCCCGACGACTCCCTAGAAGCCCGTGGCATGGGCATGCCTCCACTGCCTCAAATCCATCCTTTGGACCCCTCGTCTCTGCGTTCACTCCGTCACAATGGGCACGAGTTGATTTATGACGATACGGACTCATCTTCGATACCGACGGTGCCATCTCTCTCCTCAATGAATTCATCCGCATCGATCGGATACATGAACGGGCATGGAACAGATTACTATGAAGCAGTGCTACGTGAAAAACGGCGAGAGCTGAACGCTTCTCCGAGAGTGAACTGCTATAATTACACGAATCAGGTTTGTACTTTATGCCGAAGTTTCGTTGGATTTCACGGAACACCTACAGGATAGCCGCATTCGAGCATTGTTTGATGAAATGAGGCCGAAAATCGAGGAATCCCGTCTATGTGGCTCTAACGCCGCATCAATGACTTCCTTCTCGTCTTCCCCTTCTCCGCCGCAAGACTCGCATCGTTATGATCTCGTGAAGCCTAGAGTTAAGCTTGCGGAACCGGATTCCTGGATGAGGCACAACAATCAGAACCACAATGCGGAGAGCGCTTGGAAAAGAGCTCCTTTTGTACAGGTGAATACAGTTTAATGCATTGAAAACCTAAGATAATGAAGTACGGTACTGGAATCTTAAGTGCTCTGTCCCATGGAGTTAAACCTAGGATGGTTTCATAATTAAAGGAACATCTGAAGCACAACGCGAAGTACGCTCTAGGACAATCCAACTTATATCTTAAGGCCCTTTTTTGTTTTCCAAGATGCTGAAAAGGCCATCTTATCCGAGACTGCTCTAAAGCTCCCGAACTGCGGTAGTAACCACTGGATGGGAACTTCTTCGTTTTTGAAATCTTCAACACTCTGTCCAACCTAGAATGTTTTCAGAATCAAAGAAACAAACGACATGGAGCTGGAGATTGGAGTGGCCAGTTCGAGGAGTTCCAGCAACACGATCTCCCTCCCAAGCCCTTTGATTATCGGAACTCTCAACGACAAGCATCGTTCATGGCTGCCATGAACGGCGGAAGTTGCCTTGAGGAAAAGACCGAAAAGAAAGGTAAGGGTCCTTCTTTGAGCTTCCCCTTCATTGTCTGCTTGCAGTCGATCTGCCTGTTCCCCCTGCTCACGTTCTCACCCCCTCCTCTGTTATTCTTTCCGATTACGGTCCGAACACTCCAGTTCCAGGGCCCTCAACCAAGATCTCTCTCCGATCGAGGAAGAGTAGCGAGGTCGCTGGAGATAGGACGCCGGCTTTACCACGACATCGATCGCGAAACGATCCGCGACGGAAGACGATTCACGGTTTGTATTTTTTATGCTGCGTCGATCCTTAATTGCGGGCTACCTGGTGCTGCCGGCTCTAATTTGGTATGCATAAAATTGCTAGGTGCGCTCCAGGGTTGTTTGCAATTGACCGCACGCTATTTGGCTGCTCGGCGTGTGAGCCCTGGCTTTCCGCTACTCTTCTAGGTCCGCGACTAATTAGAAAATGGGTGAGCAGCAGAGGGGATTAGTAGTTTAGTTGCGTGCGGCTTCAGGTTGTTTGGCTTTCATTCCGCCAATAATCCCATTCGGAGGCGTCACGCCAATACGCCTGCCATTAAAACTTGACGGCGTTTACCTTATCCTTCCCTTAGTTTGTCCACGGCGCGGCAATTATTCACTGGTGGATATGGAGCAGCTGTTGCTGGCGCGAAGAACAAAAATATCTGAGAGCAGGAGGCAGCACGGGGGTTCGGCGAGGGACAACCGGTGGGTGCCCGGGGGCTGTGGATATCCCATATCCTCTTTTCCCTTGATCTCTCGCTGTTGCCATCGATTTGGTTCATCTTCCGCTATCGCTTTTCAACGCCGTGCCGCCGGTCTTTCGCCTTAATTAAATAAACGCACCGCCTAACCTGCTCATTAAGTCCCGCGTTCGCTACATAATATACTCTGCCGAGAAAGGACGGCCCATAAACATCCGTTTGACGACTAGATTATGCGATGGTAAATATAAACATTGTTTCAGATTTCGCACAAGCCCTGGAAGCCGAGCAGCAGAAGAAGGGTAGGAACATGCTCGATTCGGGAGTCGTTTCCGATGGCGAATCGTCGACGAGAGGTGAGTGGCTTGACCTTATTTGACCAGCGCCAGGTGCGGGAGCCGAGATGAGGAACGGGCGCTTTGCGGTCGTTATTTATGTTAATTGCTCATAGCCGGGATGCCGGTTTGTACACGTTTGCCAGCACTCGAGAGCAATAATGGAGACTCCCTGACAGTGAGTCACGTATCCGATGCCAGCTAGGGCTTCGCGACTAATTACGGACTGTTGTGTTCGCCTCGTTGCGCCGTTTATGTCACAGTCATTAGTAATGCGGACCTGGCTGCATCTGTCCCTTCGTTTTTGGGGTCAGCGCTGGGGTCACAGGATTTTCTTTTCGCGCCTGCGCAAGCTGGGTAACTGGAGAAGTCCAATCCGTGGCTTAATGGCGGATGCAGACACTTCTTGCCCACTTCGGATGATGTTCTATTATATATATCTCTTGCATTTAGTGCCATCGGAGACAACCGCCGCTGTAAATTCTTCGCCGTCCCATAATCTCCAGCCGACTGCCCGGACGACTCGCCAGAGGCCCGTATCGTACATGATGGCCACGGGGTCCCCGACGCAGTTCGGAGACTCCAGCCTGACGACGCCTCTCTCCGCCAGCCAGTCCTCGATTCCGGCGACTTTGAATGCCCACCACAGGTAGGACGCCTTGCGGTGACTCGACAGTGAGCGGTGACCTTTTTGAAATCGGCGCGTCTTTCGTACTCCGCCATGAGCGGTGAACGCCGCGAGATTTGTATTTCAAAAATGACTGCGTGGAGTTGCGTCTTCCGTTCCTTATCAGCGCCTGTAGAGAGTGGGAACGCCATTTGCAAAGGGCGTTTTCAGTTACTCCCGCTCCTCGTGAGATTATTCCTTAGCTGACGTATTTTCCTTTTAGGCGAGCATTGGCGTCGTTCACACAGTCGAGTCCGTCACCGGCCGATGCCGCCACAAAGCTCGCCACGTCATCGTCACAGGCACTTCACGGATCCAAGATTAACAAATTTATTGCCTTCTTCTCGAGCCACGAGCCGTCCCAGGTGAGCTTTTTTGGCTTTGCCTGCAAAGGCCGGAAGGTGTTGTCAAAATGCCCGCAGTTGGTTACTGTAGCTTGGAAGTTTTTTGCACTTTTGTAGCCCTTTTAAACCTCTTAAAATGTGTTAACAGGTCACTTAAAAAGTAGTTCTATTATAAGCCATTTGGGGTTAATCCTGAATTATCGTTCAGCTCTCGGCCTGGTTGTAGAAGATCCACCAGCAGTGACCGTGCACAATTTTAAATGCAAATATTTGTCCGCACGCATTAGCCGCCCTAAGCTTTCAGAAGCGTCTAAAACCATCGCCGAGCAATTAATTCTCAAATGGCTTACGATTTTGTATCCTTTTATTTCCACTCCATACTCCAGGTTTCCCCCTTCTGGCGACTTCTACTTAGCCTTTGTTTCAGCACAAGTCGCTTGATCTGTCGACGGCGTCGGAAAGGCGGGAGGTTCTTAAACGGGCGGCTACAACAGGCACTCCAACGACGTCGCGTACGGGTACTTCTTCTTCTTCGCAAGGTCAGCCGAAATTGATCCGTCCCGTGAGGCAAAAGGATGTACAGTATCAGGGGCAAGTTTTTCATAAGGTTGGTAGGAAGCTGCCCAGCGAGTTTAATGCGTGTGTTCAGGAAGTGCGTCTTGGGGAATCGAGCAAACGGACGGCTGCTCGTCGCTGGGATCAGTGTTTTGCCGTGCTTCACCACCATCGACTTTTCTTGTGCAAACAACTGTCCTCGACACAAGCCACCGACGACCCGCTAAATAAGGTTCGTTTTTCCGCTTTCCGCGGGTGTGTCACCTCGGCGCACATTATGTTTGCTCAAATGCGCGCACCTTTCCATGAATGAATAGAGAGGTAATCTCTTTGCGCAGCCTGAAATCTAGTTCGAGTTGTTGGAGGTCGGCGGCGGCGGCGTAGGCGTCACACGTGTAGCCTCTTGAGCGGCGCCATTCAACTGCTCCTTTAGATTCTGAACATTCCCGGCGACGCTAAGGTGCTGGATGTGAAGGCCGCTATCGTGGATATTGCGTACGAACTGCTTCAGCTGGAACAGCGTCACAATGTGGTTAGGATTCTGACCCAACAAGAACAGCACGTGGAACACTTCTTGCAGACGGAGAGGTAGGTTCTGAGTGCTTCCGAGCTGCTGAGAATGGTGAGTTTTCAGCGAGGCCTCGATGCTAGCCTGGATCGAGAAGATTCGATCGGTCGCGGACAGCATGCCGGAAGACCCAGAGGAGGACTTGCGCCACGCCGTAGTGTCGACGACGAATTCGGCTGACTCGGTATGTTGTTGTCCGGTTGCAACAATAATTATCGCGCGAAGGGTGCTCCATGTGTTGTGTATGTGTCCATTCCGCTCCACTTGGCTATTATTACTCTCTTTTGAGTGCGGCGGCTGCCAGCCTTGCTCCCTGTGCGTGGGATTATTGTGTCTACTTAATGCAGATATGAGCTGGACAGACTGCGCGCCAAGGATAATGTATTTGATTACGCGAGGAGCTTCTCTGTAATTAACCCTGGTCCCCACAGAGCTTATTTTCCCCACTTCTGGCGACAACAAAGAAGTCGTAAATTTGGGCGCGCTGTTTGCAATTAATTAGGCTCTTTAACGAGCGGCTAAATCTCTCCCTCTCTGGCTGCGCCTTTCCATGTTCGTCTCCTTCTTGACGACCCCATGTGCGGATGGTGTCGTGTTGAGCAGTAGCAGCCAAGCCATTGGCGACGAGACGAGCCCGAGACAAGGGCGACCAGTGAGTAGTCAGTGAGATAGGCGAGAGTGGCTAGTTGGCGAGGAGACAGCGAGGGAGTATTGATTGAGTTTTCGCGTTTGTCATGCTTTAATGCCTCAAAAACATTTTCTAATGATTCGCTTTTTCTTTTGCCGCTACGACCCCTCTGGCCGTCTCCGCGGTAGCTCTTCGCACTTCCAATCGTTTAAGATACAGCGCCGACAGGAAGTACCGTTGAGCGGATGAGTGTCGGAAAGCATCCATTCCATGTGCTCCACGTATTTGTTTTGAGCACCAGAACACAACTTGTATTTGCGTAATTAACGCAAATTATTTCCACCAGCGCTCTGCGTTAATTAAAACGAAAGGCGTGACGCTCCGAAGACGGCGGAAATGACGCGGCGAAACGCAAGTAAAGTACCTATTTCCTGAGTGGACCTTTTTCTCCCTTTTACGGGCGATAATTGCAGATCAAAGCGCATTTCGTGGAGATTACGCATTGAAGAGGCAATTGGATTGGATGTTGATTCGTAAAGTGTCTCTGGACACCCAAAAATCGTGTTTTGGCGAGCCTTTTCTTCGCCTAGTGTAGTCTCATAACTCCAGGCGGTTGTTTTTATTGAGCGTTGTAGTAAGGAAAATACGGAAAAGAAGCGGAAAACCTGTTCCCCAGTGTTCGATCCACACAGCGCCGCTCTTCCCGTATACACCCGTAGTTTTGGCTTCTGTAGCGGTGCCTCCTACCTCGCTGCCTAGATTGATCTACTTTACTGCACCGCGTGAATGTTTACGAGTCTGTGCCTACTTCTTCGTCTTCAGGAGAGCAGCTTAACATCGAATCGTGCTGGATCGGCGAGTAGTCAAGACGAAGGCAGAGGGCCACGTTCCACAACCTGCGAGAATGCTTTTGGCTCTGGCAATAGTGGTAGCGGACCTGCAGGAACTCTCGATTCAGTTGGTTCGTCAGCTCAAGGAGACGCCGTGGCTGCGGGTGTGAACACTTCAGAGGTTACTTCTCAGCTCATCATGCACAGGTTCGTCATATTAAGCGCCACCCTTACAACTTCTGCGATCTTATTGTATTTTGGCCTATTTATCAGATCTAACGATATTTTTCGCTTTCAGTTGCATACCTTCTGCTAGCACGTGACATTCCATTCACTTCCCTTTGATTCAATCAATCTCTAGGCCCATTCATATATCAGTTCCTCTCCTTTCACCACATTCCTCTTGATTTAATTCGTCATCGATGACGCATTTGTGGCGCTGTTAAACGGTTTGATCGTCGCCTAAGTAGGATGCGATTCGAGATTTGCGATTACAGCCACGCGCATGACCCTTCAATTATGATTGACCTCATTAAGTTAGACGAATTACGCCAAAGTTGTTTATCAGTCAAAATCAATACTATGTTGTGGTGCGTTTCCAGATACAAGGCGAAGACGAATCAACTCGGCTCGCCTCACTCGACCAAGAAATCTGTTGACGACAGTCTCGATGGCCTGTTGGGAGGACCTTCTACTTCAGCGGACGGTAACAACCTCGCCACGTCCTTGAGTAAGTCAATGTCCCCGAGAGTCGTGAGAATTGGCGCGTATTTTAAGATGATAACATAACGCCGAAATCAGGTCGTAGATGGATGAAATCCAAGGCGGTGAAGCAGAGCTCCAGCTCCTCAGGCCGGATAGATAAAACGGGCTCGACGGTGGACAAAGCAGCGCAAGCCTCCTCGACGTTTGGCAAGAAGCTCAGTGAGTGTACTGGCAGCGGTGAAGAAGGAGATCTGGTGCCGTTGCTGGTGCAGATTTGCGTACGGGTGGTCGAAGCACACGGCATGGAGACCGTTGGGATCTACAGGATACCTGGCAATACTGCTGCTGTCAACGCTCTGAAAGAAGCCCTCACTCAAGGATTCCCAACCGTAGGTTTTCCTCGGACTGTAGCCGGTGCAAATGTCCATTCCAGGTCGACACCACGGATGCGCGCTGGAGGGATGTCAACGTTGTCTCCAGCCTCCTCAAGATGTTCCTCCGCAACTTGCCTGAACCTCTGCTGACCGACAAACTTTACCCCTTCTTCATCGACGCCAACCGCATCGGGACCCACCACAACCGACTCCACAAGATTAGGAATCTTTTGCGAAAGCTCCCAGATGAACACTACGCGACCTTGAAGTACCTGATGGAGCATTTCCGCTCGGTCGTCAGTCACAGTGACGTTAACAAGGTAAGAGCTGACCTTGGCGCGCGATCTACCGCCCTGTTCCAGATGGAAGTGCGCAACATGGCACTCATGTTCGGTCCATCGATAGTGCGGCCTAGTGACGACACTATGGCCACACTGGTGACGCACATGTCGGATCAGTGCAGACTCATCGAGACGTTCATAAACTACTTCGAATGGATCTTCGATGACGATGGAACCGTGGATCAAGCCGTCCCCGATCAGATCTCCGGGGACCAGCAAAGCAATCCCAGTTCCAGTGTGGTTTCCCAGCTCAACGGAAGTGGATCGGGCGCGGCGTTCGATGCAGGACCAATGACAGTCGCCTCATTCAACGACATGCACAACCTTCTTAGGAAGGTGAATGAGCAAGAGGCGGCGGCCATAATGAACGAGAATAAAGGGAGCAAGGTACGGTAGCTTCCTGGATTACGGTAGTTGACCTGTCATGCGTTTAGATCACCAAGATCCTGAACGTGCGGAGAAATCTGAGGAAAGACAAGTCGAGGGGCTCGAAGACGGTCACGTCGTCGTCTTCGTCCATAGGCCAAGATCCTCCATCTACTTCTCCTGCGACGAAACAGTCGCGTTCCCAGACCGCTAGTGTGGATTCAGCCTTCTGTGGTCACTACCAGGAGCGCGATATCGACGCGGAGATTGCGTGCCGCCAGCAAACAGTGGCCGTGCAGCAAACGGCCCCTCCTGCGACCTCGGCTTCTTCCCCGGCGACTACTTCGAGGCCGATGACATCCTCGTCTCTGGACAAGTCGCCTTCTGTGGGAAGCTCTCTTGGATCCTATGAGCAACAGAGTCAGTCGTCGTTGTTGGAGCAGCCCGTGTCCAGCGATGTCTCGGAGATGCGCCGAAGGAGACTGCAGGTGTGTCGCACTACCGTAATCCGTCACCGTAATCCTTTCTAGAATCTCTACTCCGCGAGAAGAATATTCATCGCTGGAACCGACGCAGAAGACGAAGGCGTTGTCCATCACGCGGATCCGGACGATCTAGCCAGTCACTCCCGTCATCTGAATGCCGCTGGAACTCCCGCCCTGGACGTTCTTAGCCAGGAGTCTCGCGAGAAGATCCAGAGAATCCAGAAGCTGCAGTCCTGGTCGAAGACAGCCAGCTCTGGAACGAGTATCCAGCTAGATTCCATAGCCTCGTCCTCCGTTCCCCACATCATGAAGGGGATGAGCGAGCTGACCGTGGACGACGCCGTTTCCTTGACCTCCGACTACTCAACGACCTCCTCTGCTGCTCCTATGCACGTCTCGTGCCACATGGACCAGCTGCCGGCCGCCAGCAGCGACTACGCGTCCAGTGACGTGTCCCCCGCTCCTCGAGGCGACGTAGCTTCCCCATGTGGAAGTGTAAACTCGATCCGTCCAGCGTCCTCCGAGGAAGTGGCCACGCCATCGGCCATCCCCAAGCAGCAGTCTCCCTCCCCCGTTGGAATGGCTCCAGCTGGAAGACTAGGACAAAAGCTTCGATTCCGGAACAACCGGAGCAAGAAGGATCCCCTGCGTCGACACACGCTCAGTGACATGGATACGGTCCGAGAGGCGCTGGCCAAGGACCGAGCTGCCCGTAACGCTACCACCACTGACCAGGCCTCCGAGAACACGGATACGGTATCGTCCCCGCGTCTTAACAACAACTCGACCTCGAAAGTCGGAAAGCTCGCGCGCTGGATCAAAAACAGCTTCCGCAAAAGTTCGCCAGACCTCCGAATCAAGCCGACCACAGAGCCCACGGAATTCGTCTTTCTCTCAGGAAGCCCTAGATCTTGTCGAAACCTGCCGCCACTTGCCATTTCGTCGACGGAGCCGGTCGCCCCTTCAGATAGAGAGAGCCGACAGTTACACGAGCTTACTCCTATTTCAACCGATGAACAGCTCTAGAAGGTTGAGCGGTGATACAGAGTTTTATCCATATCCATTACCTGCCTTTCTGTGTATGCTTCTAGGAGGCCCTTTTCTATGATCTCAGATTCCATCCTTTACCCTCCCCTAATAGTCCCTATTAATTGTGTAGTAATAAGTATGACCCCTAACTTCGTTTCCCCCGTTGTACTGATACTGAGTTCGGGATCGTGAAAACATAAATATTCTCGTCAACAACACAACAAAAACAATCGAAAATCAATGAACAAACCTAACTCTCCATCTCCGACTTCTCTTCAGTCTTCACGGCCGGGGGCTTCCCTCTCTTCTCGGCGAAGCTCTTCTTGCTCTCCTTCATCTGGCGTCGCCACTTATTCACGTTCTCTTTACTCCTCTTGAAGCATCTCGCCTGGTCGAACTGCCGCTTCTTCTCGGATTTCACGACTTTGTCGAACAATGAGACGTCTACGTCCTCGGACGTCTGCATCGAGTCTGAACGGAGCGCGTCGGGGAACGGGTCCTTCGACAGGAGGACGAACATCGTCGGGACCTTCTTCTCTATCGTTTTACTCTCTGCGCCATCTACTTCCGGAGGGTGGACGATGCTCGATTTGGAGAAGGCGATCTCGGTCCACTGATGCAGTTTCCCCTAAATTCGCCTTATCGTCTACTAGATCTCGATCGGAGAACTAACCAAGAGATATTTCCGCTTGAATACCTCGACGCAGGAGACACACTTCTCACACGCTTCGCCGTATCCTCTGAAGATGATCTGCCTGGTCTCCTTATTCTGAAAGCGAGATGAATAGAAGGACACTCGAAGGAAGGACCCACCTCCAACTCTGCGATCGCGAATCCGTGGAGCTTCTCGAACTTTGAATGCTTCTTCACGAAAACGGTCTTCGTCCCCCTGGTGAAGTCCTCCGGGAAGGGCGCGGGACATATCTCGATGGTTTCTACTATTTCGGCCGCGCTTGAGGACGGCTGCTCCATTATGGGGGCTGGAACGAGGAGCTGTTTGGGTGGGATGGAACAAGACCGGAGATGGGAGACGCGATTCGAGGAGGTGCGAAATTCATGGCGAAGAGAAACTGTGATCCCGATAGACAGGGAGACGCGATGCTGAGACAGTCTGCAACAATTTGCAGAATATGGGCGTCTAGACAAGGAGATCGGAACTGATAGCCCATGTCTAGACAGTGGAAACCCATGGCAGACTTCCCCGACCACTGTCTAGACAACTTTACAGTTCGAAGAACGCCGTGTGTGGCCCCGCGACAGCCGAAAATCTTGGAAACTTGCACAGTCTAGACACAACGACATGCAATAAGATCGTGTCGAGACACTGTCTGGAGCTCACAGAAGATACCGTATCCGTCTCGTCTCATACTTTATCCAAACGGCATTGTACACTGTGCAGTTAATATCTGTGGGCATTCGGAACATTGCGAAGATTATGCCGTCCGCTCTCTACGTGGTCAGAGGCCGCGCGTGTAGTTGGCCGGGAAGAGCCCCTCGGAGTCGTCGGACTCCTTGCGGCCCAGCAGCCAGCCGTCGTCGAGGATGGACTTGTCCGCCGGCTCCAGCACCCTGATCACCTCGCCCGCCTCGAACGTCAGCTCGTCGGTGTCCTGTGCCGTGTACTTGTGTGTGGCGCGCACCTTGTGTAGCACTGAAAGGAGCTGTCAGGCAGGAAGACTGTGGAACCGAATCTTAGCAGGGCTCTGTGGAGGTAGGTTCCACAGAGCCCTGCTAAGATGCTAATTTGGAACACCGAAAGGCTTTATTGTTTTCTTCTTTTCCTCCTTTAATAAATCTTTAGATTCAAGTTGTCTTCTTCCCATCACGGCTGTGGCGCGGTACCTTTGGCGGCGGAGTTCCCTGCCGGTCCAGGGATGTGGACGGGCGCCTCGGAGCCCTTCTCCGTGTCCATGTCCTCCTTGAACGGATTCGAGTCGTCGTCGCTCTCGTCGAAGGGGTTCAGCGACTTGTGGCTTCCCTTCGAGGGAGTGTCGATGCCGGAGCGGGGCGAGGGCGTTGGCTTGTCGCCGTTCGTTGGCGACGGAGACGACTTCTCCACGGTGACCGTCGGCGTGGCGTTCAGCTTCTAGAACGATTTGGAAGGATTATAGTGGGCAAATACCACTTACCGGGTACATGCTCTTCTGTACGAGCTCCTCTCCATCGGCGTCCTCGACGGACGCTGGCGTCGCCGTGCCCGAAGCGTTCTTGGGGGTCCTCTGCGGGGTCGCGGGAGGCGTCGAGGGCTGGCTCCTTCTTGGGGTCGAGGGGGTGTCCTGGGGGGTGGAGGCGCGGGACTGCGAGTTCGTGGAGGTCGGGGTGACGGAGCCGCGGGGCACGCGGAGACTCTCCACGGCGTTGCCAAGGCCGTCGAGCTCCGCCACCAGCGTCTTGTTCAGCTTGGAGGACTCGGTTTGGTGCAGGGACTGGGCGTCGAAGAGGGACTGGAGCGTGCTGACGAAGAAGGTGATGCGCGAGTCGTAGACGGCGGGCAGCTGGTCCAGCAGCTCCTTGTTGATCTCCTTGTAGAAGCGCTCGGCCTCCTGCTGCTCCTGCGCCGCCTTGACCACCTTCGGGTCGTCGTCGCCACGCTTGCTCGAGGAGCGTGTGCTCGCGTAGTGGTTCCTCGCGTGGTCGTAGTCCACGAGCTTCCGGCCGCGCTTGGCGATCTTGTTCTTCAGCTCCGCGAACTGGTTCACGTAGGTCGCCACGTCGCCCAGCAGGTTCTCGTTCACGCTCTTCTCCAGCTCATCCGAGTGGATGTCCAGGGTCTGAAGGGGGTACTGTAAGTGGAGGGAGCGTTGGATCGTCGTTTATCGGATTACAGCGGAGCGCGCCAAGGTCAGAAGCGTCCCAGAGCGGCGTCATCTCGCTACTGACTCATTGGCGGTTCTACTAATCCCACGACAAGCCTCGGCCAGACTCTATCAGTCTCTGAGGTTACGGTAGCTCACCTGGGTGATCGCGGTCAGATGCTGCTTGTTGGGCCAGTCCTCCTCGTAGAGCTCGCGGACGGTGTCGCGGAGCGTCTTCTCCGCCTTCACCATCGCCTTCAGCGCCTCGCCGTAGAGCTTCAGATCGCGCTGGAACTTCTCCGCCGCCTTCGCCTGCTTGGCCATGTTGGCCGCCTGCTGGTCGAAGAGCTCGTCCTGGGTGGCCTTCGCCTTGCCTAGGCCCTCGAGCAGCTTCTCCTTGGCGCGCGCCGTCTGCTTCTTCAGATGTTTGCCGAACAAATCGCTCATCCTGTCGGCTGCTGCGGCTGTGTCAGCCTCTGAAATGAGTTCGGTTACAAGGAGGCGCCGTTCGTATGCATGGCGCGCTGAATAATTCCGTCACGGTGACGCAAAAAGACGCCGCGGAGTCTTCTGGCGGAGAGAAGAGGAAGTGGAGAGTGCAAGGGTTTATTTTCAGGTTTTTGTCGTTGTTTAGTCTAGCGGACTTGCAGAGTTTCGCGCCAAGCCTCCGATCAGGAGGACGACCTTCTAAGGAGGGCGGAAGTCACTATCAGTTGCCATATGAAGTAGCAGAGGCTGTCTTCGAGAGCGAATGATTCACTGGAATGAAGGAGTCTAGACACTTCTGTCTAGACTTCTAGTCTAGACACTCTAGACAGAGAAGGGCTATTTGGGGATCGTTCTGGAAGAAAGAATGGAGAACAAAACAATGAAAGAAGACAAAAAAAGCTCCCCTCCAGGGTCATGAGCACCTCCACATGCCTCTAGAAAACTGACGACGGTTCCAAAAACCAGCAGCAACCGGTTTCCACGGCCGAGAAGCTCGTAGGTCTCGCCAGAATGCAACAATAGATCGAGGCGACGGGAAATGAGTCAATCCCGACAGTCATCAGCGCGCGCGGATGAACACGAAGGCAAACAGCGGGCCGGAGCACTCGAATCCGGGCGAAAACGCGGCGCCTTATCACGGCGATCGAAAACAAAAACAGCGATCGCCGCGTTGCGAAATCTGCATCGCGAGCGAGAGGTCCGGGCCAGGGCGAACCTGTTGTGATCCTGCTCCACTCGGGCTTCCAGGAGCACTAGGAATCAAGGACTGAAGGCTTCTGGAACCTTCTGTGGCCTAGAACTTCCTCTGGAGCCAAAGAAATGGAGGAATAGAAGGAGCCAGAAGGCTGCTTCTCCGGCTCCGACCCAGAGAAGAAGTGCTTCAGAACGCCGAGGGATGCGCCGCTGTCCGCCTTCTTCGGTGAAGGCCATCCGAGTCGAGTAGGAGAGGTGACAACCGCGGCCGACCATCCGCCGCCCGGCGATCGATTTTTCGCCTTTTTGCCATCGCCGCCGCGGCCGCGCCCTTCGATCGGAGAGGGAGAGGAACGCGCCGCTGTTTATTTGTTTATGCACGTTCCAAACTCGGCCAACGACGTAAAAAGAAGCTGGAGGGGAGAAGAAGGAGAAGGCGCTGTCCGGGAGACACGGAGACTGGCCGGGAGACGTCTATTTAGAGCCAGTTCTAAGGGCAAACTGAGGGCAACTCTATTTTGATGCGTTCTACAGTGACGTGCGGACTCGCTCTAAGTGGCCTCTGACGTCCTGGGTGAGTCAGAGGAGCGCGAGGGTGGTCCTAGTAGGTTGGTCCGTGTTTTGGACGGAAGCGTCCAATTGGCCGGAAGTTGTTGTTTTCTGACTCAGATCCTTGTGACGTGTCTTCTTCAGTCTTTGTCCAGAGCCTAGGATCCTTTGTCTAGCCTCCTGTAGGATACGGTAGATCAAGCAATAGGGGTTTACGGTGCTCCTACACCCTTTGGGACAAGCTTGACCTCCTTGATCTTGACGTACCCACCACAGGGGCAGGATCCAATGTTCCTGATCAGGTTTCCTTGCATTGTCCGATCGAAACTTTGCCCCTAGCGTTATTTATTGCGCAACATGATCCTAAGAACCTCGTTGGTGGTGCGCAGATGGGCTCCTTGTTTTTCTGAGTCACCTTATGGGCATTCCTCCCTGTGCGGTCTTTGTCTGCAGACAGTTTGCACTTTCCAGTCTTAAAGTGCAAACTGCCAAAACAAAGAATCGCGACCAGGCGATGGACCAAAATACTAACGTGCACCCGGGTTACGGTAGCCAACCCTACAAATTCGCGAACAGATGCCTTCAGAACAAATATTTACCCCTTTTGTGTGGTGTTTTGCAGATCATGGCGGCCAAGAGATGTGGTGAAGCCGTCAGACTCTGGAAGGAAGCCTTTCAAGTAGCTTGCCGAGCGGCCAGCCCCTCGACGTGCGTTCGACAGGTGTGTATAGATTCAGGTATCCGGCTCCAACCCAAACTGATTGTCAAGGGGAGGGTTATTTGGAAGGTGGTTCTGTCCTGTTTTTAAGGGGTATTCACATCCGATGTGTGGTTTTTGGCCCAATCAAAGGCACAGCTGTTCCGCTGTTGTCTTTGGGGTAAAACCCGGATGTAAAAAGGTTTATATACGGTTTAATGGGCCTTCTTGATCTTCTTCTGGGCACCTTTGGGACCTGACCCTGGACAATATGGAACCTGAACCTTATTCTCCCTTCTTCCACAGTCTTTTTTACCACTAAACTCCCAAGTTGGACGAATCCAAAGCAGAGGCATTCCTAGTCTCCAATTGTTTACACCCGCGACTGTTGTTTTTCCAAGAAGGGTCTCCATCGCATGAATGGTGCCTTTTGGGGGCCCAAAAAAGACAACCCTTCTTTGGAACCAGGAACACTCCTTAGACCCCGGAACCAGAACCTCCGACCCATCCTTCTTCCTTCCAGAGCCTCAGTCGTGACGGACACCGACTCCACTTCAACGGGCGCGCCTACCCACTCCACAAGAACGCGTTCATCGTCGCTTTCGGGAAGGCGGCGGCGAGCATGGTCGCCGGCGCCGAAGAAGTGCTTGGCGACGACCTAGTCGCTGGGGTCGCCAGCGTTCCCTTCGGGACCCCGGTGCCTCCTCGGCTCAAGTCGCGCTTCTTCGAGGGGGCCAAACACAATCTCCCCGACGCAGCGGCCCTGGAGACCGCGCAGAAGGTGGTCGCCTTCTTGGAGACCGTGCGCGAAGACGAGAGGAACCTCGTCGTCGTCCTCATATCAGGTTGGTTATGGCTAGGAACTCGGCCAACTGGGATCCTTCAGGCGGGGGGTCGGCGCTTCTTCCGCTTCCCATCGACGGCGTGACCCTGGAGGAGAAGCTGGCGACGACGACGGCTCTGACCAGCAGAGGCCACGACATCAAGCAGTTGAACGCGGTGCGCCAGAGACTCTCGAAACTCAAAGGAGGGAAGCTGGCGGCGATAGCGGCGCCTTGCCAGGTGGGCGCCCTCCCGGCTTCTTAAAGACCAGAGTTCCAGGTTCTGGGCGTCATCATGTCGGACATCGTCGGAGACCCGATCTCCTTGATCGCCAGCGGGCCTACCGTACCCCAAGAGGCGACCTCTCTCCCTGATCTCGACTTCTCCGTGCTTCCGGAATCTGTCGTCCGAGTGCTCCGAAGCCCCGCCACGCCTTCTTGTCCCTCGAATGCCAACAACGCGATAGTTTGCAACAACCAAATCGCTTTGGACGCCGCCTCTCACTTCTTCCGATCCCACGGGTATACGGTAGATGTCGCCTCGTCGACTCTAGAAGGAGACGCCACCCAACAGGCTGCCCTGATGCGGGATACGGTAGTTGCCTTGGCGGAGCGAAAGAAGCACGTCGTGCTGTTCGGAGGAGAAACGACGGTTCGGTTCCCGGTGGGAAGAAGCCCAGGAAAAGGAGGACGGAACCAAGAACTCGCGCTGGCGACACTCAGAGGTCTCGTCGCCGAGAAGAAGCTGCCTGGCTTGTTCGCCTTCTTGTCAGCAGGTACAGATGGCCAAGACGGCCCCACAGACGCCGCTGGAGCGGTCTTCGAGGCGGAAGATCTTCAGGAAGCAGCGGAAATGGTCGATCAGATGACGGCACACCTTGAAGACAAGGATTCTTATACCTTCTGGGAGGGATTCAAGGGCGGAAGGTGCCACTTCAAGCCGGGTCAGACTGGAACCAACGTTATGGACATCCAGATGGTCATTGTAGATTAACCATGCAAACGATTAAATAGGAACAAGGATCTTAGAATGCATTGAATTATGAAGCATGTTGAAGAGCGAGGGCAATAGACTGTCTGCTGAAGTCTCGTCTCGTGAGGTAGACCAGACCAGACACCAAAGTCGAGTGGACAACACTACGTTGCACAGGCCGTGTCTGTCAGTGTCTAGACGTCTAGACAGCGTCTCAACCTCAAGACATCAACTGCCCACATCCCAGCCCTTATTACCTCCACACTTAAGCGAGATCGATTCATGTTCATTAGACGGTTCATGGAGAACACATTAACGTAAGAAAATCACTAAATAAACCTACATCTACATCACGGACGACCGTCAATAAATAAATCAAATAGCGAAATAATCCTACTTTGAGATTCCCGAAATCTAGAAGATTGTGATGCGCTGGAGGATTAGGCGAAAGATTCTGAAAAGAACAAGTTGTTTCAATCGGATCAGCAGGAACTTACGTGTGAAACTCCGAATTCTTCGAGGCGAACGGAAGGCTCCAGAAGTCACACGCATCGTCACGGATAATATGAGTGAAGGTACTAACAAGACCAGGGGGGTGAGGGGGAAGAGCGATCAGACGCTCGACCATGACCCTAGAAGAGAGGTTGATTACAAGGGGAGGGACAGAGCAAAGCTACCTGGTCATTATCTCGCACACAATGCCGTGATCAGTACGGCTGAAGATGTAGATTAAAGTCTGGCTAAAGATCTGAGTCTGCACAGAAGGGTGCCGGAGCTGGTCCACCATGGCCCGAAACAGGAGATAGCGGCCTTCGTTGCAGAAAGTATGCGCCAGATGCATGAAGAGGTCCACCATCGGCAGCCGAGAGATGTTCTCCTTCGTGGGCTTCTCGCCTCGCGCTTCCAGAGTCTTGGCGGTATGGTTCCCCACGTAGACCGTCACCGCGTTGAAGAGAACAGGGTCGAACCGTGGGCCTCGCTTCGAATTGGTCTGCAAAGAATGAAGATGAATGCCAAGTAGGCACAGTAGGTCTTACCAGCCAATAGGGGAACATGACGAGCAGCTCGGTGTTCCTCGTATCGAGGAACAGTAGAAGCTCCTTTTCAAAGGGCACTTCGAGGAACTGTGCGGCCCACGCGCTGTTCATTTCGATCTCCTGAACACAGCAACAGGTCATCTAGCTTATATTGTCGTCTTGGTTATAAGCAATGCATATATCACGCATGGCTTCCGAGAGTCCTTCCGAAGTGTTCGCTGTGGGTACAAGCTTTACACAGAAGTGGTCTCAAAATTATCAAAATCCAAGGTTAACATACGGTAGTCAGAAACTATTGAAGGGCTAGACAGACTAGGTGTCTAGTTTAGAAGAATCTAGACTGCAATGCAGATAAAGGGAGCAAAGCCTGGAAGGGAGACAGACGGCGCGAAGACAGTCAATCCTCCTCTGTCTCCTGACACGATAAGATTTCTACGGTAGGCCAGAGGTGCCATACGGAGTCGTTTCTGTTCGTGCTCCTTGTTTGCGATCGACTTCGTCTCGCCCCCAGTTAGAAATGGTGAGTTTATGGTGCTTCTTGCTGGCAGGCAGAGCTGTCATCGGGTCAACCCGAAAGTTTTGGAAGACGAGGCTTTACTCTTTCGGGAACGCTTCTTTTTCGTGTTTTTTAATTCTAATCTCGAAACAAATTGTCTCGAGACGACTGGAGAAACAAAGTTGTTCCTCCAGTCGTCAAGGTTATAATTTAAAAAACAAAGCGTTCATGATAGAGTAAGCCCTCTTTTTTCGAAATTTTCGTGTCGACCCGATGACAGTTCTGCTGAAGGTTGTTCTGTAGGGATCGAATCCAACAAAACGAGAGGGCTTTAGCCTCCGCCAACCGTTTGTGTTGGATTTGACGGCCCTTTTCCTCCACTGTTGGCTTGAATATGATAATTCCTCGACTATATCGTTGTTTTCAGGCCAAGCGCACCAAGAAGGTTGGAATCGTCGGAAAGTACGGCACCCGTTATGGCGCATCCCTCAGGAAGATGGTCAAGAAGATGGAAGTGACCCAGCACTCGAAGTACACCTGTGTCTTCTGTGGAAAGGTTGGTTGTCCCTTCCGCTTTTCGCCCGTCAAGGGACCAATTTCAGGAATCGATGAAGCGTACCTGTGTCGGCATTTGGAAGTGCGCAAAGTGCAACAAGTGCGTCGCCGGAGGAGCCTACGTCTACAGCACCACCGCCGCAGCCACCGTCCGTAGCACCATCCGCCGCCTGCGCGAACTCAAGGAATAAATTTGTGTAAGAAAATTTTGTTGTTGCTTTCAATAAAGAGTTGCTCTGTATGTGTTCCTAACTTCTTGTCGTCGTCATAGAGTGCTTCCTTCTGGATTCGTCCGAGTTTTTGTATTTGGATTCTGCGATGAGGAGGGGTTCCTTCCAGTGTGGTTTGTCTTTGACTCAGATTTGGCTCTTAAAGGGACAGTGCACTCGGAAAAAGTTGGCAACTTTTTTGGCTCCATCGTATTCTACGCGACTAGACAAGCAACTTTTGTTCGAGCACCCCATCATTTCAACGCAACCACAAGAAGTTATGGC